>KK117931.1:1079256-1122276 GCA_000611955.2 Stegodyphus mimosarum | reverse complement strand
GGCAGTTTCCAGGTTTAAATATGAAAAACCCGACAGAAAGGCAGCGTCAATCTTTGGCCTCAAACAGCTGAAAGTTTAAAATAACGTATTTCAAACTGCTGATGTTATTTGGGTTTCAGAACTATGGCAAATATTATTAGCATTGATGGCCATGAACTACGAAAACTGAAAATGTCTATATCTTGGATTTATTATTATTGTTATTATTACTGGCTATCAAAAATTAAATACCAAACAGTAAAGGAACTGATTGTTTAATTGCTGAACTCGCGGTATCAGCAGAGCAAAGATGTACAAAATTTTGTTGGTTGCTTTTTATGACAAAAATACTTTTGTTTTTAAGTGGTTCATGCGTGGCAAAGATATACAAGCAACTTTGAAATATTACGTTATATCCTTAGATTAAACTTGCATTACAAGTAATAAGCATTGTGTGCTTCCTTTGAGGTTTTTCTCATAAAGTCTGGATGAATGGAGCATAATAATAAGATGCTCATATTGAAATTGGAGATGGAAGGTCATACTGAGAGAGAGAATAAAAATTAATTTTGTAAGTAATCTAAGAATTTGCATGAAGGAAGAATTTATTGGTGATTTTTGTAATTGAAAGGTGAGCTTAATATATATGGGGAATATTTGTGAACGGTTTATTTTTATTTAAATGCCCATTTAACACTTAGCCAATAAATCTTAGAGTTTGAATCCGTAAAACTGTATTTGAATTGCAATATTTGTACTGATAAATTCTTTAAAACTTATGAACTGCTTAATGAGCTTTTTCAAAAATACATTTAAACCCACAGGTTGGCTAGACGTAAGGCTTGAATCACATTTCTTTAGAAGTACTTCCCTTAGGTAGAATTTTAATTCTCATACAAAAAAGACGGCTGATTTCTTACTTAGAGGAATTTTATTTAGACTACTTTGGTATTTTATCTTAGAAAAAATATCGAATCATTCATGGAATAAAAGTTACGATATGTAAAACAGCACATGGTGTCACAGAATATGAGAGCCTAATGCAATTCAGAGAAATTCACTAAAGAATCACAGCTAGAATAAAATTATTTATGTTTCCAAAAGTTAAATTTTTCATTTCAGATAAAATTAAAGAAGAGGCATATAAAAAAGTATTATGGAAAAATATTCATTAAGCTTCAATTTATTAATAAAAGTAAAATATGAAGTACATATGTATGACATACTGCATTCATTAATAGCAACTATGCCATTGCCATACTTATAAAAACATATTTCTCATCTTAATTAGAGAAAAATAAGTTTAACGATTCCGAAATAAAGAAAATATATTAGAAATAAAATATATTTTATAAATAAAACATATATTTCGAAATATGTGAAAAATAAAATATTGTTACGGATTTCGTATTTACTTAGCTATTTATTTAGAATTGTAATTAAAATTGCTTTATTTTCCTATGCAAGGCAGACGAATTTTGAAGAGAAAGCTACTTCGGAAAAGTAAAAATTAAAGAGTGCGTGCATTTAATATTTAATAAATAAATATCTCGTAATTGCTGTTGCCATCCACAAATATCAAGCAAAATCGAGGTTTTACCAGAATATTCTAATAAATAATTAAAAATCTTATAAAAGCCGAATTAAATCACCTCATCTCAATTGTAGTTGTAGCTGTTTTAAGCGAACTGTTTGTTACTTAATGTTGTCATTGATTGTAACGATTTCGCTGTGATATAGAATTAGTTTTTCTGTTTTTGAATTGAGTTTTATTTAACTTTTGAGATATTGAGATATTGTACAAATATCTCTGAAGAAATGCTTCAGCATTTTAATTTATTGCTTGTGGAAAGAATAAATTTTGTTAACTTTTTAAAGACTTGTGCATTCAATCCATTGCGAACCCGTACGCACTCAACAATTTTTGGTGTCAGAAGTGGGAATTTTCGAATGCCAATCACACGAGCGATGGAAGAACAATTAATGTAATTTACGGCAGTCTGTGCTGACAAGACTCCGTTAAAGAGGAGATGAAAGCTGGCCAAGAATACGTTAAAGAGGAGATGAAAGAAGTTCAAGAAAAGATGGAAGGTGGTCAAGTTTCCGTTGAAGAAGAGATGAGAGCCGTTCAAGAAAGATGGAGGAATCTGTTAAGGAAGAACTGAAGGCTGTTCAAGAAAAGATGGAGGAATCTATTAAGGAAGAAATGAAGGCTGTTCAAGAAAAGATTGAAGCAGGTCAAGAGGAAATGAAAAGAGAAATTACTCGCAATAGAAAATAAATTCGAGGCTATGGAAGGCAGAGCTGACGCTATTGAAAATAAAATTACCATTGCGTTATCAGTGAAGAAAGCGTTTCTTCTGTAAAAGAACAAATAGAAGGAAGAGTTTCTGCTGTGGAGCAACGAATCGAAGGAAGAGTCTCTGCCGCCCAACACCAAATCGAACAACAAATTAATGACAGAGTTTCTGCAGTTGCGAAAGAAGTTGATACTTTAAAGAAATTCGTAGCGACGGCAGGAAGCAATTCGGTTAGTTTCTACCCATGCCTGCTCGTCCCTCTCTGAAGCTATCGACATATGATGGAAAGACCTCTTGGCAAGTGTATAATACAATTTTCTAGAGTGGCAGAAGCGAATGGATGGCATTCCCAACCTAAGGCCTGTCATCTCGTCTCTTCTCTGAGAGGGCCCACCAGCGGCGGAGCGGTAAAGACGCTGAACACTGGTAGTTCGGTCCGAGGTTCGAATCCCGCGAACGGGCTGGCTGCATGGGCGTTTTCGTGGTTTCCCCATGTGTAACGTGTATACGAGCCAGTTTCCCTTAGAAAGTCCTCCACGAAGGCATCCCTCCCTTTAGGCAGATAGCCCTCGTGTGCTGTGCCATAATTGAATAACCTAACCTATCTTCTCTGAGAGCAGACGCAGTGGATATCCAGCAGACTCTTCCCGAAAACCAAAGACTAGACTTCGAAGTTCTATCCGGCGCGTTGAAACTGCGCCTCAGGCAGAAATTTTTGAAAGACTATAGTAGGCTTCACTTAAATTCCCGTCAACAGAATCCCACCGATACACTCTAAGAGCTCGCCACAGATGTTGAAAGAATGTCCCATCTCGCCTTTACGGAATACCAGAGAGAAACAGGGGAAATCCTGTCCTTGCAATACTTCATCAACGGCATCCGGGAACCTGAAATACAGAAAGCATTGCGAATAGCTGATGTGAAGGGCTTAAAAAGTGTTCCGGTGTACGCCATGAAATTCGCGGCTGCTCAGCAAGCAACTCGCAGAGACCGACATTCAATCAGAGCTGCGCAAGTTAACAGCCAGTGGTTCAAATGGCAGCTTGCCTAGATCATTTAAAAAGACAACTGAATGCCTTGCAACAGAATATTGGAGACAAAAAACCGACCGTAAAGTGCTGGTAATGCGTTGCTGAAGCGCACATACGGAATAACTGCAGAACACCACAGGGCACGAATGTTAAAACTGTGCTGAAGCCAATCTGAAGTTGAGTCCCGCTGAATGCAAATTATTCAGACAGGAAGTGACTTACCTCGGAGATGTCATCTCTGCTGAAGGTGTGCGCACGGATCCTGAAAAAGTGTCAGCAGTTAAAGACTGGAGATGTTCCGAAAATATACACCAGCTAAGAAGCTTTCTAGGACTTTTCACCTACTATAAGAGATTCGAGCTTTTACCAGTAGGTAAATAAGGTCTAGTAAATAATTAAAAAACTTATAAATGCCGAATTAAAACACCTCATCTCAGTTGTAATTGTAGCTGTTTTAAGCGAACTGTTTGTTACTTAATGATGTTATTGATTATAGAGATTTCGCTGTGAGATAGAATTAGTTTTTCTGTTTTTGAATTGACTTTTGTTTAACGATTGAGACATTGTGATATTGTACGAATATCGCCTAAGAAATGCTTCAGCATTTTGTTTTATTTCTTGTGGAAAGAATAAATTTTGTTAACTTTTTAACGACTTGTGCATTCAATCCATTACGAACCCGTACGCACGCAACAATATTAAAGAAATTAAATTAAACTGCTCTGCGTACCATTAAAACACTGATATACTTGCTAAGAAATACGCGATTTATTCTCAGAAATATTTTACAGAGCCTTAATAAATAAGGATTTATATTCTCCAGAAAATCAATACTTTATTATTAGAAGTCCCTTAACAGCATTTTTGTAGCGTACATTCATTTCTCATAAGACGCATAAAGCGCAAACAACCAGAAATAATACAAGACATGTCAACTGATGCATTTCCACCTAAAATATCAATCCTAAATAAACAAGATTCCGATCTGAAAATTCAATCAACCTGACTACCTTCCAAATGACACATTTTACGAGCCCTGGAGAAGCCCAAAAGCATTTTGTGTAGATTTTTACGGCCCAAGGGACCTTTGCAGCTGTGCCGAATCGTTGATTACAAGTTACCACCGTCAGATTTCTGGTTGCTCAAGTTTTGATTAAGCCTGTTCAGGAATGGCAGAACTTAAATGATTAAGCTAAAACAAAAAGACCTTCCGTGTCTTTAGCCCTGGCGTATTCGTTGCCGGAGAAAGGAATTCTTTGAACAGATTTTTGAGAGAAGTGCGAAATAGAGGTTTTGTTTAAATCAAATTTTAAAATAAGTTTGTTTTAAATAAAAACTGCAGGATTGTGTAGAATGGGAAGGAAGTAAATTTGTAGCTATTAAATATTTTACTGAATAACGAAATCAGTTGTAAAAGTGTAAGTTTCGTATGAAGTGCCCTTTCATTGTAAATATACAATATTTTACTTACTATTTTTTAACTCCCAAGGGATTTTATCTATGAATACAAATAACTGTTTACAAGGTAAAAATTCCTTGCAATTTTTGGGGGGTATTTTACTTAAAGTTTTTAGGTGTAAGTAAACACTAACTATGAGTTATATTTCTGAGTTATACATTTTGTATAATTAATTGCAAAACGGTTGAATAATCTTAGTGAATCAATCTAATAGCTATAAATGTAATATTAAATTTCATTCAATATTCATAGACATTGAGTATTTGTATGGGCGTATTGTTTGTGGTTCTTTGAAATCGCAATAGATATGATTTTGTATAAGTAGGCCTGCAGTCTTTGCTAGCAAAATGTAGATTATGGTTTCTACATACGATGGAGAGACAAAAAGATGATTCAGTATCACATGGATTATCATGTCCCGATGTAATCACACCCTAAATAAATGCACGTATGCATTCTATGGTGCAATTAATAGTCAGTGTAATGTGTTAGTCTGGCGTACAGTTTCTGGGTATCCATCTATCTGATACTTTGTTCATGTAAAAATCGTGTTGCATAATTTTCAATTACATTCTCTTGAGATTTCGGTGAAGATTTCGGTGTACACACAGTTTTCAGTCACTCAATGACAGAACATGATCACGGTGAGCACACTTTTGACTGAGTAATTTTTAATCTGAGTATGTAAAATCTGAGAGTAAAATCTGCCATATATGCCGGATGATGTAGTCGATCCTTTCAGACGTGATGTCAAGATTTAGTATTACATCGATGTCGGTCATTCAGATGAGATTACTTTCCAGTCGTTCAGCTACGATAGTTTTAACAAAGGCTCCCGTATCGATGGCCATATTGCAAGGAATATGTCCCATGATGAAGAGGTCATCACACCCGCCACTTATTGCAGATATATGAAGTGCTTTAAAATGAGGTTTCTTAACTCTTTGAAATCAAAACCCTTCGCTAACTTGTATCATTAAAATACCTAAACTACCGAAATACGTTTCCAGTTTTACAGCAATTTCCTCCTCTGCCGGTCCATTAACACAGAAATAGTCATGGAAATGCCTTTGTACCTTCTAACAAAGATTCCATTAGCCTTTGACCCCGTTCTTTTTAAACCCATTCTGAAGTTCTTAAACTGAAATCAGAGAATCAACAACGAAATGTCACGTGCAGCCTAAAGATAAGAAACCACAATCAAACCTCTTTGAACAAGCTGGCTGCAGTAAACTGATACAATGCATATGGGGAAACTGCACCTGCTACTACATACCTTAGGGGGAGGGAAGAAAACAAGATCGCAATCTCGGCCGTTTTGGGGCGGTTGTGGTCGTCTCAACGAAGGGCCGTGTTGGGCGCTTTGTTCGTCAACGAATTAATATATCCGCCCCGGGAGATGGCCACTAATTACTTTATGACCTCCTTACTGGGAGCGGTCTTTCCTTCCGTGACATGGGGTGTTATGCATTTTCTCCGTACATGGCCTTCAGCAGCTCAGTTTCACCACTTTAGGATCAGTTTTTTGTTACTCCTATTCCTCCTCAAATTATTGATTTTTCTGGCTAAATAATCTGGACGAGCGATCACGCGGTCCTCTGGTTCCTAGATTTGAGCAGCTGTGAGGGGGGCGGTCTGCAAGTGTTGCTTGCTGGGCTGCCTGGAGTTTCATGGCGTAGAATAAAGCGATTTTTAGATACTTGGCATCTGTCATTCGCAATATTTTCGGTATCTCAGTATCCCGAATGGCCACGGCAAAGTACTGCAAGGAAAGGTTTCCCTTGTTTCTATTCGGAAGTCCGAATTGGCGAAATTAAAGGACCTTTCAACGTCGGTGGCGAGATCTTAGTTTCCACGAGCCTCCATAGGCGGCAATTTAATTGGAGCATGCTACAGTGTTTTAAACACTTCTCACCAAAATGCAGCTCCAACGTGCTCAATAGAGCTTCGAAGTCTTTTCTTTGGTTTACGGGACGAGTTTCGCTGAATTCTGCTGCGTCCGCTCTCACAGAAGCAGGGGTATGGCAGGTCTTTATGTCGCAAGCCTCTGCTAGTATAGAGAAATGGGGTCTTGTACACTTACCACGAGGTCTCTCCATCATACATGGATAGCTTAGTAAAGTCGAGAAAACATAGATAGGAGTTTAAAGCCATAAGAAAGTTTTCCAGCTCACTATGGATTTCTTTAAGATTTCAGCTTCTTGTTGACAACAGAAGCTCTGTCATCGGTCTTTTGTTCTACAGTAGAAACTCTGTCTTCGATTGATTGTTCGACAGCAGAACATCTTTATTGAACTTCGCGACAGAGTATGCATTAAACTGATCAACGACTAGTGTTTCCCAGCAGCTTCAGTGATATCGCATACGCCGAAAACGTTTGTCTGCTTGCCGTTCGTAAAAGTCAGATATGAGAGGAAACGAATGATTTCTCCACTGAAGATCTTAGCGGAGCGCACGAGTGAATCTTTTACGTCTGCTTTGGAGTTGTGAAGGTAGCTAAACGTTCGACTCCTCGACAAACATGCCCGTGAAATGCTTAAACACCGGTTAGGAAACAAATGATTTAATTATCCATGCAACTTCCGTTTCGAAAGCCCCACGTCGATACGGTACTCTATGCTTCTGTGTTGACCAGTATCAACTACTACGCTTCCGTACCTAAGCTTCCATACTCCTTTTGTGGAATTAATTAAGTTTAAATTGAACAGAACAACTCGGGGTGTGTTCCAGTTTTAATCATACTTCAACAAAAAATATGACAGATGGAAAATCATAAACATCCTTGCATCCACCACAATCTACAAGATAAAATTATTGAGGCCTATACTTTCCGTTTCGTAACGCTATTCACATTTCCGGAAATTTCTGGCACCGTATATCAGGTGCGTCCAAGACTGTCATGCTGTGTCGCTTTCGTTTCCGGATTTGATGCATGGTTTGCGTGTATGTGTCTCTGTCAACCACTTAACGTTTCAAAGTAGAGAGGAAATATATTTACTTCTGCCTGCAGTAATATATAAACGTAGCTAACTCATCGCGAAACGATTCGTGAATATTAACATAAATTATTTTCCTAATTAACGGAGATCTGAAAAGGATTTACTAGGAGCTAAAAATTACTTAAAATAACAGAAACTCGAAATGAAATTATTTATTTCCTTTCCATCTCTTTTATTAATAAAATATAATAAAAGATTTAAGAAATATGACTTTACTTGAAACTTATAAAATAATAAAAGAACTAAAAGGAGAAATATAATTTATCACATAGTTTAATAGGGACAAGAATTTCAATAGTTCTGTTCATAAAATACATCTACAATTTTATATCGCGAAAAATAAAAGCACAAAACGTCCTTAATAAATTCAGCCGCCCTGACGGTATAGTGGTTAGGGTTGCCTGACTGCGTTACCGAAAGGCCCGAGTTCGAATCCCAGAGAAGGCATGGATGTAAAATTGACTGTCCCTTCATAGGAGGTAACGTTGGCCGCCTATTAAGTGCCTACACAATATAATAAAGCATTCTCAAAGAACACCCAAACTATCAACAAAGGCGCGTAAATATAATATCGTAAGGTATAGAATGGACCTGATGAACTAAATATAATGAATGCTGAAAAATATCCCTAAGAATAATTTTCACGGTTTCGGCTATTTTGTAAAGGATGCTTTTTAGTTTTGATTCGTTCCTACTTTTCAGTTAATACATTCGAATCTTTTGCGTTTTTTGCTTGTAAGATCAAATGTTATCTTGGGATTTCATGATAATATTTGAAGCTCACAGCAGGCGAGCGTAAAATAGCTGAACACTAGTAGTTCGGTCCGAGGTATGAATAGCACAAACGTGTTGGCTACATGAACATTTTCGTAGTTTTCCCCATGTGTACCATGTATACGGGCCAGTTTATCCTGGAATGTCCCCCACGAAGGCATCCCTTCCCTTAGCCACATAACTCTCGAATGCTTTGCCATAGTTAAATAAACCAAACCAAACCGTGGTAATATTTGTGTGCTTATATGCTTATGCAAATTTTACGAGTAAATATGACGTAATAGTATTAATACCAAAGAGATCGCACATTATGTAGTTATTATTTTGGAGTTACTGTACTTCCTTTAATTTAGCAACGTGTTTCATGTTTATTTAATAGCTCTCGCAATGACGCATGTATACAGAAAGAGATAGAAACCAATAAACGTCGAGCACGAAATGTGTATGTGAAGATTTGTAATTTAAGATAAAAAATGCAGTTTATTTGATTTTAAATATATAAAATAACATCATATATACACTACAGAATGCTGTAGCAATAAGCAGTAAAGTATTGGGAAGATACGCTGCTTACCCAAGCACTATGGATTGCATCATTGTATTCCGATATGTGTGATTTTACATTCTTTATATTCTTCTTTGTAAATTCAATGATAGCACAAGCGCTTATTGCTTCTCTAAAAGCAGTTTTTTATTATGTGCTTTTTCGAAGACTGGTTTTCACTGCTTGTCCCCGTGTAAGTAATTGCAATAGTGTAATGTGATTCTTGAAAATATGAGATTCTTTGTCAGTTAGCAAACGTTTTAAATTTCTTATCCGGAGATTAATGATTTTTAACTTGATTGTAAGAAAACTGTGAAAGCTATTCATACCAAAAGGTAGTAAATGATGTAGAAAATTCACTGCAGTTGCAATTCTGGGAAATTCTCAATTATTTCATTACAATTCTACAATCAAGTTCAGACAATATAACTTCTTTACAATTCTAACTTCTACTGAGATTGAACTCTAAACCAGAAGCCTCAAATGCGTCTTTTGTCAGTCAATAAAATACAACTTCAGTAATAATTCCAATTGATTCATATGATTTCAGTCCCAGGTACAAAGTGAATGCAATTGCTCATGCGTACAATAATGGTTTCATTTGTTTCATTCCCACAGTGAGAGTGTATCATGCATTAAATTATTATGTCTTTGACATTAAGTATGTTTGTTTAGCCAAATGACTTTTAAACGGGAAGTTCCAAAATTGCTGCAAGACAAAGTATTTCTTAAAGAACTGAAAATGGGCTCATGATTGTAACTTAGGAAATTAATTTTGGAAATTCTTAGACTGAAACAATTTATGTTACGTCATCACATCTTTCAGTAAAACTCCTTAATCTAAATTTTTATTTGGTTTGAAGCGAAATTGTGTTAAAGAGAAAAATATGTTTTATTGGAAAAACAATAAAAATTGCTTCATGAGATTAAAATTACCTGAAGAAGCCTTAACTATAAGTTTTGTGAAGCATAGGCAAATGTTACTAGAGACAGCTAAGTAAGGACTGAGCTTTTAAATGCTTTTTTTGAAGAAATGATAAAATTCGAATTACGTATCTAATGATAATTGATATTCATATAACTCCTAAACTCGTAGTTTCACATTTTTTGCATGTGGTATTAATATTTTACATGACATTATTTTCCCAATAACCCACTTAAAAAAGAAAAAAAAACTTTTGCATATTGGTGAATTATAGTTTTTTAAATGATCTTTTGTTGTGCGAGAAGCATAAAAAAACAACTTTTGTTTAGTTAAAAGTTTTAATTAATTGTTTGATAAAAGTCAACTTTTATTTAGTTCTCGCTTCTGAGAACAATTTACCTGACACCCTACGAATGTCCGTGCCTTAGGGAGTCATCCGTGTCATCTGTAGCTGAAGCCAACTATATAAGCTTGAAATTAAGAGATAATTGCTATCAATTAATACAGATATAATTAATTATACCTTAAAACGTACCTTAATTGATTGAGTTTTTAAATCATGCGGTTATGAGGAAAGTTTTTGAAAAAAATTGACTCCTATAATCTCTTCGTATAACAAGCTGTAACTTTGCGCAGTCTACCTAATAATTGGGTGACATTCCATTATACGTAGATCTGTAAATATTAATTCAGGGAAGAATATTCAAATTCACCAGTGGAAAGCCCTACATTTATTAGTATTCCTAGGAAACATTCAACGAAACTATCAGAAAAGCTGCAGAGACATTAGATATTTTTTAAGCAGGAGAGATGAAAAATGAGCAACGCCTTCGCCGGGACTCGAACCACGGACCTCTCGAATACGCGTCGAGCAAGCTGACCGCTACAGCGCGAAGGCATGCGAAGAAGGTGGGAGAAATACCTTATACACTGACTACCAATAAGTATTTGGACACCTATGGTACGATCACGCTAGACGCTTAGACGCTAAAGATCACGCTAGACGCTTAGACTGATTTCTCCGTTCCATGAACTTCATGCAGTTTTCATAACGATGGTTGATTCAGCCCGGTTTCGGATAAAATGTTAACTTTCCATAAAACTACTAGTTTGGGTTTGGTTTATTGAGATTATGGCAAAGCACACTAAGTCTATCTGTCTAATGGAATGGAATATTTCGGGGAAAACTTTCTAAGGGAAATTGGGTTGTACACACATGGGGAAAATCACGAAAACTCTCATGCAGGAAGCCCTTTCGCTTGGAATGGAACCCAGGTCGGAATTACCAGTGTCTAGTGACTTTATGGCCGGCGACTGGTGGACGTTCTAAAATTATTGTGTATTAATAAATTTGCTCAAACTGTCATGGAGCAAATTTCAGTTCTGATAAAATTGGGAATATGGACGAACTAGAACAGCGAAACGACGTATAAAATAATTTTAAAATTAAATATCCACTCTGGGGGCAATTACAAAAGTTTTGAAGCGTGGATCTAAAATTAAAAATTTGGTTTTCATTAACACCATGTTATTAATTTGTAATCGTATGTTTAATTTTGCAGAATAGTACGAATACATGAAAGGCAGTTAAAGATTTCGGGTATGTTTTTATTTTCAAGAGGTGATTTTAGGAAGCCTACAAATTTCAAGAAGCTTATAATTTGCTATTAAGTACAAGGTGTATCGTGAGAACCACCGTCAGCATCACCATTACAAACTTGGAAGAGGAATTAAACGACTCACAATTACACAGCAATGTTGGGTCACAAATGAATTTTGGATGCCATAGTGTATACAGAAAGCACAAAAAATGAAATAGCAAGTTAACATATGTGTTTTAATAAATGTGCACTCAAAAAGAAACAGAGGTTTTAAGAAGTTGGCCGAAATGTACTTCACGAACTGTAGTTACAGGGTCACATCTCCGACGCTTAAAAATTCTGAATATTCTGGGCATGTATCGGATATCTCCGGCAGTCACTGAGATGCTTCAGCTGTGTTCATATGTTCTTAGAAGGAGCAATAAAGGCATGATAGATGAGACGATCAAACAGGCCATTGTATTCAGTGCTAATGTGGAGTTGCATGGGGCACTGTTGGCCAAATGTGATGTCTGAGTTGACTTCTTTACTAGCCGCATATCGGCTAATTCTGCATTGATATAATCACCCATCGTACGTCTTCTGGATCAGGGCGCGAAATGAAGCTACTTTGCGAGAACAATGTCAACAATGAATAAGAAAACATTTCTAATTCTATATTCTTATACGATTCCGGGTCATCTAAATACACCTTACCCCTCTTACAAGTTTGTAACTCTGATAATGAGAAATCATGCTTAAGTACTTACACATCGCTAATATATTTACTTACTCTACATATTCTCTCTTTAATATATTGATTCGTCCTTGCTTAGTAAATTAACTAATTCTATGAAACTGATTGTCAACTCCGACTTTATATGCATTAGAGCAGAGTTTCTTAAATATTTAAGTGAGGATCACTATGATATACTGTAATATGCTGGGAATACCTTAGTCTAGTCCCTTTAGAAAGCAATGTTTGGCATGTGTCACTCACTACTTGTACACTTATGTTTTAAAAATGAAACTAATTAAAATACATGCGGGTTTTTATTATTATTGGGTAATTAAATTATTTTGAAGACTTTTTAGCCATTTGCGGTTTGCTGATAAATAAACAAGTGTATTTTTGATTATAAAGATTGCATATTTCACGGAAGATCATGGGGAGGGTAGGAGGAGGGGAATCAAAATACTTGCTTGGAATTTTTGCGCATGACGTGCCTGCCCATTTTCCTTGTATTAAAAAGGTTTCTTTTTCAGTAGACTCAAACGTACTTTACTTCACTTGAATAGTTTTATTGTTCTGATCTACTTATCATGTCATGTAGAACATGATATAGAAAAAAATCTAACGATGGAAGAGATGTTGAAAGTCTTTCTGATGAGAATTCTGGCTTCAGAAACATAACCTGATGAAAAATTTTATACCGAATCTATATCTAATTTATTCGACAAGGACTGGATTGGATTGTTCCTACTGAAACAAGTGAATGTGTTCATGAAACAGAAAATAAAAATAAAAGGGTATATCAAGAAAACATTTTATTGGCTTCCAATAGTACAGTTTTAGGAAGTGGAATCAACAGCAGTAGTCGAGCTCGAGAACGCAGTTAGGCAACAAAACAGAACTGGAGAACGAGGAAGATGTATCCAAAGTAAGGAAATTCGAAACATTGACGAAACAGCGAATAATGGTTCAGTATGAAAAATAGGAAATATTTAGAAAAGTGTTACAGGAAGACGTCTCCAGCAGAATTATTTACGAGAAGTAGCTGGAACAACTTCTTACGCAAGGAGAAAAATAACTGATGGTATCTCAATTAGTGCATGTAAGTAGTGCATGCAAGTAGTGCTGACAACGGACAATTTTTTACTCCGCTGAAATTTGTAAAAGAAATGAGAAGTTCAGGGATGAGCTGCGTTGGCACAACAAATCTCTCAAAATAGAGAAGTACCTTATTCTTTAAAATTACGAGGGATGAGCTCTCTTCCAGTGAGATTGTTAAGCTTGAGAAAATGATACTTACGTCTTATCAGGGAAGAAAATCAAGAACGTCCTGCTAGTACAACGAACCCGACATTTCAAATCATATCTCAGGAACAAAAGGCACCGGAAGTTGTGAATTTTCACAATTCGACCAAATATGGATTCATATTTTGGACCAGATGACCAGAAAATACTCAGGGAAGTCCTCATCCAGACGTTGGCCATTTCAAGTTTTTTTAATGTTCTTGATTCAGTCACGATAAATGGATAATTTACAAGGAAACAACTGAATATAAGAACATCAGTCATCGTAATTTTATTTTTAATACGGCTGAGCAGCTTCGAAAGATTTACATTTCATTCAAAATTCACAAGCTTCCTGTATCTGATGAAAAGAGAATTGCGGTACTTGCTTCAATCCTTCCGGTAAGCTTAAACAATTCCGAACAAATGCATGCAGATGTAACAAATCTTTGAATACTTTTGAATACTGTAAAAAAATCTTTGAATACTTTCGAATATTGTAAAAAATATGTTTGTGGAACCTGCAAAGGTAAAATTAAAAAAATAATCTGTATGCACTGGAAGACAGAGTAATGTAAGTACTAATATGTGTAACCTTTAATACATTTATTTCATATTGAAAATTTTTATGAGTTTATTAAATGGTACGAAGTTTAAAAATATATAAAATGATTCTTTTCTTTAACTCTTTGTTATATTAAATTATCATTCGATTAATATTTTGCTTTATTTTGCTCTTTGTTGCATTAACTTACTTTTGGTTGCATGTATTTACTCAATTTACTTATTAAACAAGAAAAATATATTTTATAAGTATTAACGTTACACAATATTAGTAAAAAGCGAGCCTTTTCTTCTGTTCGTAGAAAGCGGTTAAAATGACCGCTGATCGTAGTTATAGGTATACGGAAAACGTCGTAATGCTAGTGTTAAATTGCGACTTCAGAATTTTGAGAAGCGAACATATGTCGTAGCTATCAAGAAAGTTTCTAAAGGGGCTAATCTTGAAGTACTTTTTTTATATTTTACACAGGTAACCTACAAAACAAATTATTTTCTCAAACCACTTTATGTTCTCATTGAAACTGAAAGCAGTCAAAGAAATTATTAGCCATGCCACTGATTCGGCATGCAACTGTATTTTTTGACAGTGGGATTAAATCACTTAGTTTACCTTAGATTACTTTTCACTAAACACTGTTTTATCTACATATTTTATATAGGGAAGTTACAAGGTTTCATCTGTAGAATGTTGTGTTCTCCTTTTTGCAATACGAGGACTTTCAAGCCTGGCAAAGGAAGTTGGGCATAAAAGCTTTTTTCTTTTTTGGAACGTGGACAAATGCTCATTTTCCTCAATACGCAAAGTGTTTAATCGGAGGCAGTTCTAGGCATGAATACCTTTTTACTTGAAGCAGTTCATAATGTGAAAGCTAATCCTGTTGCTTTCTAAATGGCATTATTACTCAAAATTTCACAAAAATGTTCATTTCCACGGAATCTTCAGTTATCCTTTCAGTTTTTCTTTAAGACATGATTATAATTTTAAGGATGTCTATTAATTCTGCGTTTACTGGATAATTTAAGTTGAAGAAAGGGAACAAGAGAAAAATGCTAAAAATGAAAGAAAAAAACGTTGGACAATCAGCTAAAAATCTTTCAATCTTATTCTTGCCAAACGTGTATATGATGTAATTCATTACATGTAAAATTAAAAGCATACAAACAGTAAGAGAAATTATTTATGAAGAACGTTAAAATAGGAAAATATATAAATCAAAAATAAGATATTGATGTTAGGATGTGTACCGGATGTAACCGTTTTCAGATTAACGTAACCTGGATGTAACTATTTTCAAAGTTTATGCCTATGTCGAATTACCGTGGTGTAATCGTCAGGTCATGTTTACCTAAAACTTAGTTAAATGTGAAACATAAGAAAATATATCTTCGTCTTTGCTACTTGTGACACGAATAATACCACGTTACCAAGGCTGGTTGATTTTACGAAATAAACTTAAGATTAAAATTAATAAATAACTTAATTAACCATGATGAATTTCGTTCATATTAAATTTTGTAGTAATTAAGTTTTACATAACGTTTTAAAATAAAGAATAATTTAGTCATGCATACGTACAATAAAAACATAAAATAGTAATTTTAATTTGCAATAGATACTGCAATTTTCTTTTTAATTTGTTTATAGCCTCTTTCTGTCTTAAAAGTATAATTACTTCCAATAAATCGTTCTAAATTGCGTGATTTCAAAATTGAGTTTTCTCAAATGATTCTTTGATCATCTATTTCCTAATGATGATTCAATTTTCAAAATCTATTATAATTTAAGTTTCAAACGATGACAATTTTATATCTGCAAACTTAAAATTAACCAATAAGAAAAACGTATAACTATGATTTTATCCAACTTTCATTTAGAAATTACACATTTTGTTTCTCTCTTATTTTGCTCACAACCGCTTTTCTTGTTTACTGCAAATTCTTCAAAAAATAAGAAACTACACACAGAGACATACACACACACATACATTTATATTTATTTATAATAACTGTTGTCGTTTTCTCACCTGTCATTTCAATACATAAACCATCATAATAAAATTCTAATTGAAAGTGCTGCGAAATATTATTACAAATCATAAAACGAATATGAATAAGTAACATATGTATAAATAATGTATATTTTTGAAAAAAAAAATAAAAATAAGGAACGGTAAAAAAAAGGCTAGTAATTTCTAAACATACTTTCAACCATTTTTACTTCCTTGTACGAAGTAAAGGAAGCATTGCAATCACGAAACATTCCGGGTACCATATTTCAATTTGCATTCGATAACGGTCAAAATGGATATTTTCGTAGATAACGATGTTTTTACGTGACGTCTCTACGTAAGGACAGAATAAAGTACTCTGTTTCTCCAAACAAATTATGAAACTGATTTAAAATGCATTCAGAAAAGATTTTTTAATGGTGTCCGTAATACGCACGTAGGTATGGATCTCACATAACTCAAAAAGGAGTAGCCTTGGAACGTTGAAATCTTGTATATAGGACTGCTATAACATGTAGATATGAACTCCGTTTTTGGTTGCAATCGGCCGAGTATCATCAAAAGTATATACATATATATATATATATAATCTATTACACGCCCGAGAGCTCAGTTTTTTGTTCTTATATGTTTTTAAGTTGTGCATTGTGCGCTTTGATTGAACAATGTTGTTCTTATCTTCCGGTTAAGGGTTTTATGCCTTTAGTAAATCTGCATGCAATATTTGTAGAATCATCAACAATTTAAAAGATGGTTAAGTGCCGCTAAGCCTAATTAGTTTTACTATAGCAGTCATATTTGTTTACATTTGAAACTTAGCAGAATAGTGGATTTGTTGCCAATCTAGAGGCACTATGTTTCGCAACAACAAAGATAACGCCTTTTATTATTGTGAATTCAACCATGCTTAATCCATTCTGGAATTTATTGGAGGAAATCAGTGTTTAAGATTTACTTCGTAATTTTTAGTACAGATATTTTAAGTTTTTATATATTTTTGCCTTGTCGCGAAGTGAGAGCTGAGCTAATTGAATGATAAATACTGAATCGTCTAAGAAAACTTTTTTTTGTTTGCTTCATTTATATATCATTTTAGATTTATTATAGTATTTGAATAGAACATGTGGAAACAATCAGATAATTCTTCAGATTTTAGAAATTTTTGTGCATATAAAATAAATGAGATGCAACACTGTTAAGTGTACCTAGCGCCAGAGTGTCGCTATGGAAAACAAATATAGTGAATTTTAAAGAGTGCATTTAGTCTATTGTGGTTTATACGCTATCGACGAATTAAAAGAAATTCAAGAAAAAATGCGTATAATTTAATATTCCATACAAGGAAGTCATGCGGTGTATATATCAGGTTTTTTAGTAATAATAACTGTCCTTAATTTACTTGAAAGAAAATAAGAAGAAAACACAGCGTCATACTACTTTTCTTTATGCGTTGCTATTTGCTTAATATATTCTTTTAAATACTTTGTGCATGCAATTGTAAAGTGCAATTAAACCAGGTTAGCAGCTTCAAACAGAAACATGTTATTATTCTAATAATATGAAACTAGTTTACAAAATTCTGCAAAAAGAAAAATAAATGCATTCAGTTTAATAAATGTTGAAAGGCAATTATGACAGTCTGATTGAAATAAAATTACCTCAAAATGGATAATTTTTTATTCATCATAATTTTAGACCTTTCGTAAATTTTATTTATCATTAAAACGCTTACTCATTTAACGAAAATAAAAAGAATGTGTTTTTTAAGTCTATATTTTATTTACAATGCTATTTAAGCTACACTGAACTCTGTGTCTTACAAATTCCAGTATCAAAAAGACAGACATACTAATAAAAACCTATCCTAAATTCATTAAAATATAATTAGCATCAAAATAGCACATTTTCATATGAATGATAATTATATTACAGGTATGTTCCCTCTGAAATTTATATTCATATTTATTCATTTAAAAAAGGTTTTACATCCGGAGTTACTCCAAGCTAAGGCCGCATCTGGTACTTTCTGCCTAAGACGGAAATTTGAAATTGCAAACTTGGTGCTATAACAAAGTGACTCAAACGCATTATTTAAGTAATCTGAAACATACTTCCTTTTCCCCTTTGGGACAGATGGAATCCGGTAAAGTCCAAAGACCGTAAATTGAGTCTTTATTATTCTAAGTAAGTTATTGTTACATGAT
The DNA here is from genome assembly GCA_000611955.2 of Stegodyphus mimosarum. Taxonomy (NCBI): domain Eukaryota; kingdom Metazoa; phylum Arthropoda; class Arachnida; order Araneae; family Eresidae; genus Stegodyphus; species Stegodyphus mimosarum. Next base: position 1,103,891 of record KK117931.1, on the reverse strand, counting down.
AACCAGAGCTTGAAATATTGTAAGATCTGATCTATCAAAGTTATAGTATTTACCTGGTAGAAGTTGAAAGGAAATTTTATCGCTGGGATTTTGGGTTTCAAGTATCGAACATTAGCGTCATTAGCTATAAGCAAACAGTATAATGAGCGAATATTTGTCACGTTTCGATAAAATTTGATCAATTTTCGAACAAAAAATAAGAAAAAAATTGTAATATTATAAGAATATAATTGTAAAGGCTTAAAGTTTCAATTAAAAACCGACATTTGTCGAAAATTCTAAGACTAAATATTTTAATGACTAATTATTTTTACAGACGATTTTAGATCATAAAATCATGATGTTCATATTTGATCGTTTTATAGATTCGCAGGCATCACTTATCTAGGCTCAGTTCAATTAAATGTAGCACATCAGCTGTATCGTAAAGAGCTGTGAAGAAATGCTGCATCTTTTTATCAGATCGATGAATGAAGACAGTTACAGATAACCGCCAGTGTTTACATAACATGGTTGTAAGGAGAATCTGGATTAGTATTAATTAAAAATCATTCAGAAAATATGCTGTTGTTAAATAATTCTTCCGCGCAGTATGGGTGTGTATAAGAAAAAGACGTACCTCGCAGAGATGTAATGAAAATGATCAATCTCGCCCCTGGATTCTTATTAAGAGGAAGGGCTGAGATTATTGAATTCAATGATTGATTTATTTTCTGCATTAATAAAAGCGACATATTGCAGATTTGTGTTTGAAGAATAAATAAGCAATGAAAAATTATAAAAATTCTGGGAAATGAATTAAACATTACTTATAAGGCTCGTAATGAACTTAAGAGAACTGAAAGTTAAATAACACACGGGAAATAAGAAAAAAACAAGAAGTAAAAATTAATTGTATTTATAAAATTAAAGGTATAATAACTTCAGAAGTTAAAACAGAATAACAGATACATACTTCCAGGAAATAAAAATAGCTGGTAATATATAAGAGCAAAACAAAGATCTGCCGATTTATCAATTATGAATCAGGGTATGTAAATTTGCTGTAGATTTATGTAAATCTTAATTTCATTTATATATATATATATATTTGTGTAATAACAGCACAATTTTGGAAGCATTGATATAAGAACACGGAGATATAAAAGAGTAGCAATATTGTTTAGCGCAGATACTTAATGCTTAAAGCGTCCACCCATTTTGAAGAAGAAGCAGTAGAGCCGTATTAAATTCCTTTTCATTTAAATTCACATTTGTGGCCACAATTCACTTAGCACTCCAATAGTGCCTATTTCCAGAACATTTGCAATTGCGCTACTATCGCGATAAAAGTGACCATAGAAGCACGTAGATGATTCTAGCAGCCTCTTAACAGGATGAAAGCGTAAGCGAAAAGGGAAGAGTGTCGCAGTACTTCAGAGGAAGAAGGGAGGGAGTGGAAGAGTTTCAGTTCTTATTTTAGGTTTACAATTATTTGATTGGGCAAGAGGTATCTGAATCACGTATCTGTTACGTAAGATTGCATTATAATTTGAATGATGCAGCTTTATATAGCGCTATTTTTAATACAGAGAGATGAATCTCCAAGTTAAATAAAAAAATAAAAGAGGTTATAACAATTAAGTTTAAAAGTTTACTATCAGATTTTTTATCTTACATATATGTATACACACATGTATGCAAACGCACACACACATATATGTAACAGTGTAGGAAAAGTGATAGGGTAGATGTCGATAATGATGGGAAAAAAAACAGCAGATTTCATAGCTGAAGCAGATTAAGTATTCATTTTTATTTCAATTGACATTTGCGGCCATAATTCATTTTGCACGTCATGTAACATTTTATTCTTTGATTTTGTAAGAGATAACTTGAGTATACAGGTTATTCGTCTTAATTTGACTCACTTACCGTTAATTTGGGTATATTTATGTCTTTTTTCAGTTATTTAATTTGAAGAACTGCATGGTCATATTTCAGAATTTGTAACTTTTATATATCGGGTGAGAGGAAAAGTTCTACCCGTTTTGGGATATACAAATGTGCAATGGAATTGACGTCACACATGACACTGTAATGACGGAAATCGTCGGCCAATCAAACGTGTGGATGCCTCACACATAAATGCTTCGTGTCTCGCATAGTGAATAATCTAAAAACACATCAGAAGGTGTAACGTGGAAAGCGAGAAGGAGCATATACGACACTGTTTGTTATACGAGTTAGGTAAAAAGAGTCAGCAGTCGCAGCATGTCGCAATGTTTATCAAGTTTATGGGGAGGATGCACTAGACGAAATCACATGTCGTCGATGGTTTCGTAAATTTGGGGAAGGGGGAAGGAGAGAGAAGCTGCCAAGATCAGGCTAAGAGTGAACAGCCATCCCAAGTTAGAGAAGACGATATTGACCAAGCCATAAGGAACAACCCGAACACAACCATGCAGGAATTAGCGGAGACGTTCAACGTACGCCGAACAACGGTCGAGAGACGGCTGGTTAAGTTCGGTTTTACGAGAAAGTTGGATCATTGGGTTCCACATAACCTGACAGGTAATCAACGGGATGACCGAATAGCCACCTGTGTTTCCTTGCTTTCCCGGTACAAAAACTACCCATTCTTGACCCGAATTGTGACAGGAGAAAAGTGGGTTATCTACCGTAGCATAAGGCGGCGTAGGAATGTGTGTCGCCATTCTGATCTGCCTGCATCGACTTCGAAAGCCGACCTTCATCACAAGAAGGTGTTATTGAGTGTGTGGCGGGATGTGCAGGGAATAATTCATTGGGAGTTCCTGCCACTGAACCAAACCATCACTGCTGCCTTCTACTGTCTACAGTTAGACAGGCTGCATTCAAATTTGGCAGCACAGCGGCCAGGTCTCATCGATTGTCACGGTGTTATCCTTCATCATGATAACGCTAGACCACATGCTGCTATCATCATTCGCCAAAAGTTACTCGGCTTTGGTTGGGAGGTTTTACCTCATCCTCCCTATTCTCCTGAATTGGTACCTACCTGAACTGACTATCACCTATATCGTGTGTTCAACAAATCCTTCAGTCAGAAAAACTTTGATGATCTTGATGCTGTGAAAACTGCCATCCAAGACGTTTTTGACTCAAAACCGCCGGAATTTCATCGCCGTGGGATTCATCTCCTACCAGAAATACGGCAAGAGGTCATAGATAACAATAGCGATAATGCACAATAATAGGTAATGTTCATTTTGCGGTTATTTGCTCTTCTTTATGGGTAATGAAAACGGGTAGAACTTTTGCACTTACTCAATATTTATACAACGTTAAAAGACAGTTACCTTGTATAAAGAAAGGAGGTTTTTAATTCCTCTTGTATTTAAGTATCCCATAGTCCCCAACAAGTAGTACTTGATTCGCTTGTAGTGGATCTGTCCATTTTTCATCAAAATTTAGTTTATTATCGTACTGTATTTTGTTATTTTTCTGTGTTTGAAAATGTCTAAATCTATTTTACATTGCTTTACAATATTGTTACGAAATGTCCAGCTGCGGTAAGACAAAGCAGGTTTCCCGGCAAAGCAGGCTTAGAATTGCCAGAAAGTGGCAAAGAAAGGCAGGACTGCCAGCTTTGGCGAGAAATCACCCATTTGAAGACATTTGACGAGAAAACTGGTGATATGTCATAGATGGATCGAGAAAATTCTAGAACACATTTTTAATGGTTTCCTCGAGAAAGTTCTCGAAGGTTGGTCAAAAACTATAAATGCCCTGCCTGTACGCAGATTAGCAGTAAATCTTAAGGGTATCTATGTATTTTAAATTCAGAGATTAGCTTGAGAGCGACTGAATTGAGTTGGAAGCTGTATTTTAGTGGTTTACAGTGAAGTTGTCTTCACCATTATAGCCTGATAGTCTGAAGGCTGTGATGCAGATTATTTCAGCATGTTTGTCGTAGTTTTTCGACGACCGTAATGCATCTTTGGAGCTGTCCTGTGTAATACTGATTATTAAATTGCGTTTGGATGCTTCATCAAGTGTTGCCATCAATCACTCCAAATCAATGGACCCGTAGAGCGCAACAATAAGAAAATATGAATTGTTTTATAAGGAGTAAATAATTAATTTTAATAGAATTTTATGAATAAGTAAAAGAAGTATTTTGGCTTATATCGACTACAACAGTTTTTACTTTCAAGACTTTTAAGCCGAGGATTGAAAAAATTACACTAGGATATTTAAGTGACGATTTCAAAAACTGTGAACCTTTTGAATCATTTCGTAGCAAAATTAGTACTCAAAATTTGGAACAAGTTTTGTAATGTTTGAAGAGAACATTTCAAGAATTTTAAAAACTTATATTTTTGTAGAAAACGGTGTTCTAAAGTTTTAAAAATTGGTCTGTACATTTAAATTATATATGATATAATATATTTTGCGATATTTCTAAACATTTATATATTAAAATATGTATGCTAGAATATGTAAGATATGAGACAGTTATGAACAAAATGATGGGGCAGAGTGAACCTAAAGTCTACATCCTTAAAGAAATTCATTTTCTTTCTCATTGGAAAAAGAATACATATTATATATATTTCGCAAAATTTATCTTAATTTGCTGACGCTTTTTGCATTTGTTAATATTTCATTTTTTAAAGCTTTTTTCTAAGAAGCTTATCTACCGCCAAGCCTTCTTCTCTTTGAAGTGGGGAAATAAGAAAGATACAAAATTAAAAAATAAATAAATAAATTGAATTTAGCATCAGTTCTTTTAATTCCTCGTTTTAATTTGGCTGTGTCCCGTTCCTAGAATCTAAACTGCGAAACTAATGAAAATTTTGAAAACTAATTCGCAATATAGCATCTTATTAACCCTACAATGAGGTTAACTGTTGTCCAATCACTGTTCAAAGTTTGAATAAGAGATTCAACACTGAAAATAGTCTTTGCTGAAATGCGCAGTCACTTTAGTCTGTATTCTTCTCGTTATGCCAGCCTGAACTGGTTATTTCTTTGCTTTCATCCATTGTCTAACGATGAGATCAGTTACATAAAATTGTGGAGTTCGCTTATCGCACTTAAAATGATGTGTGAATACGTTTATGCTTAGGAATAAATAAATGTGTTGCTTTGGTTACATTTCTCTCCATTGTGTCATAGTATGTAGCTATGCTATCTTCAAATCCCCAAGTCATCTACAAAATTTATACACACACATACATATAAAACACATTTTCTAAGATTATCGGAGTAAATCCATTCAGAGAGATTGGATATTCTTCCATTCAATAAGAAATTTTGCGTAAATACTGAAAACAGTAATTAATTTCCTATGCAGCACGCAGCCCACGGTGAGGTTCTGGTGCTGAGGTGCTAATTTTATCTGCTGCAGCCGACATCACAAGCTGTGCCACTGCTGGCAGTTGGATCAGTTATCCTCTCTTATGTTCGGACCTACAGCATTGTTGAAATATTCACAGCCTACATCAGTCGAAGGCTTCATGAGATAGAGCTGTATACTGCAATTCTCACTATTTCCTTCCCGCTCACTGATGCACACAAGAGCATGATTAGTGGTTAGCATGAGGCAGACCACATGCGCCATGCGCCAGACTTTAGTGCAATACTGTGCGTTTTACAACTGAGTCGAGTTTCAACCTGGATACGCATTACCTGTATAAGATATCATTCCTCTTTCATCAGGGAAACGAACATCACGATTGTGGAGGTGTAATGGTTTGTTTAATTGTGTAGGAATTATGTTAGGTGGCGCTCACTCCTACACGTGTTTGACAAATACCCTCTGACTATATGAGGAGTAGAGAGGGCAACTTGGAGTCCTATGTTCCACTTTTCAGGGAAACAGTTGGACCTGGGTTCCTGTAAATGGACGACAATGCTGGTCCACATTGATCTTAGCTGGTTGATGATTATATGGAAAGGGAAGTTATTCACCGCATAGATTTGGCAGCCAGATCTTATGCCCTTAATCCTATAGAGGATGTTTGGACACTCTTGGGAGGGCAATTTCAGCTTGCCATTCTGCTCTGAGAACAATCCCGGAGTTGAAAACTACCTTGCTGCAGAAGTGAGATCACTGCCACACAGACTAATCCCTGCCTCCTGTCCATATATCGTCACGCTGCGGCTGTCGGTGGACACTATACTCTATATTAGACGCACACAAGCGTACGAAGCAGATATTATGAGATTATATGATGATACTAATACCGCATGCAAGCAAAACATTATTCTTTTGAGAATATTATAATGCACTTGCGCAGGTATATAACATAAGCACATGTGGCGGTATCTATGAATTTCAACAAGTAAATTGTTAAAAATTTTAGGTGCTATCTCGATTCTTTATCATCCTAGGTGTTTGTTGTAATAATAATTCTAACAGTTAAGTTTGAAGTACAGCTATTGCACGCTAAGAGATATATAACATACATTCGACACACTTCTGAAATAATTGTTATAGCTTCAATTAAGCAACATTTGAATATTACATGGTTACTGATAGAGATGTTACATAGAAGATACAATGAAAGAAAAACGCATACTTGCAAAACATTGGAATACTATACAGTACATACAATATTTAAAAAAGAGAAAGAAAGAAAACATTGCGCCCAAAGGGGAGTTTTTTTAACGTTTTGTGGGTTACCTTTATTTATTATATATAATGTTCAATGATATTTATTAAATATCATATCATGTTTATTAAATACCATAATCTTCGCACTTAAACCATAAAATTCAGTTCGACCGCAATATCGTAAAATAATTTTAAAATGAGCATATCTTAGGAATTTCCGATACACAATCTCGCACGCTTGAGATATATTGTTGCCGTTGAATGTATGCATGTGCCGTTGAAGCAATACATTGTATGTGATGGATCAGCTGGGTTTGCTCTCTTCGGACAGATTATGGGAAACCCAAACACCTGCTCTGCTTATTTTTCAAATCTGCTTTAAATATTCTTGGGTGGTCGACTAAGGTTGGTTAAGGATGTTTCACAATTCCTAGATTTTTTTAAATGGATTTGCTTCCACTTCCGCCCTTAGCATGTCGTTGTCGAATGCTGTAGGTCTCTCTGATCGATAGGAATCAGAGAGCTCAAAATTACCGGATTTGAACTTGGGAAAATCATCTTTGGCATTTACGAAGGTTTAATACACGTGGATAAACATCGCAAATGTTTTTGGTCGTAACTATTGCGTTACTACCCGTACGAAACTCAATAAGCATACAATATGCTGGGCTGGTAAATGGCTGGTCATTTTACCCAAAATTGAAAACAAACAGGTTAATATTGAATTATTTACAAGCGAGCAAGTCTCAAGAACTTTAACATGACTTTGGCACGCCTCCGAGATATACAATGAGCTGACAAATGACAATCAAATGTCGACATGCGCATAAGCGGCATTATTTTCCTGTCCGTCCTGTTATATATGCATATTTCAGTATATTGCATAAAAGTAAATAGCTCTGGTTAATGGAGCTTAATCATAAATGCAAAGTCTAATAGTAAGTACAAATCCAATTAATTCACTCTTTTACTTTTCTTCTTATATAATATGTGGGTTTCATTGAGTGTACTAATTATTAAGATCTCATTGTTTGGGATGAACATGATGGGCTGCTAACGCTACCAGAACTGATTGTGTGGCGTGGAGCAACAGAGCTTTAAATAAAAAAAGGCTAGTAAGTGAGAACAATACCTGGTGGTTTATTATGACGGTCTGGTGTAGCCTTTACTTTAAAATCTACCTCTGCTGTAAAGTTTGAATCAAATTTCTTAAGAACGCTTTCAAGGGGGCCTCTCTGGAGTCCTTGATTATCTGCCAAACTCATTTTCTTGCCGTTACAGAGCGATTATTTTCAAGAAACAGTTGCATAATTTCGGGATTTTATCTAGGTGTACATCTCTCCATTGTTAAACAATCTCATTGAGCTCTACTTTAACCTGAAATAAAATAGAGAAATATTAACTGCAGCATAGTAATATTATATCATTTCAAATTCGGAAAGTAAAATTTGCGCTATACTGGTGCTTTCCCGTTGACCACAATTGGTGACAGCATATCTGATAAACAACATACGCTGCCACCGACAGTGAGAGTTAGTATCAGCTTTAAAAATTATAAAGCACAGAAGTAAGAGAGAATACAAAAATAGATACAGGCGTTTAATTTTTTTGAGAATGTATGATTTAAAAAGACCGATTAATTGATAGCGTGCTTTTTTCTAAGGTTTACATATGATAAGATGGAATAGAACATTCAACAGCGACTACGTTCATTCAAATGTCCTTATGAAATATGGTAACTATAATATCTATCTATCTATCTATATCTCTCTCTATATATACAAATCAATATATATCTTTCTATATCTGTCTATATATATATACAAATCAGTATATATCTTTCTATATCTGTCTATATATATATATACACAAATCAGTATATATCTTTCTATCTCTGTCTCTATATATAGTCTATATTTAACAATTGGGGATGATGCGCTTATTTCATATATATACTTGTACATATATGTATATGATTTGAACAAACACAAAAACACTATCTACACATATATCTGTATATGTATACAGAAACATATATATGCATATATGTATATAAAACATATATATGTATATATATACAAAAACATTATGTACGTTATGTACATATACACGTATACATATACATATATATACGTTTGTATTTATATATGTATGAGAACTATTTCAAATATTTCTCCGTGGAAGCCTGACGTCACAGGACATACTTAAGACCTTGGCCTTGGTTCTATAAAACCACGATAAATCCTCGATAAGCGTTGTTTGTAATGCCACGTTTTGCAAAGAAAAGTATAAATAAATTAAAGTAAAGTATATATTATAGTATAAAAGTATAAGTTAAATGTTGTTTCGATGTGTGCTTCACTAGAATTAAAATATGTATAAAATATGGGTTCTGCCTACTACGGAGCAGCATGCAGTGGAGTGTTTGTGATGTCATTTACCGTAGTACCTAACAACGTGTGTGTTAATGAGAAAGTACGGGGATTTATTTACATACTTTGTGATAAATATCTCGGAAATTAATGGACTTAGAATTATAGTAATAAAGCCGTTTTATTTGTGCATTTAGCTTCATATGTGGCGACTTATAAGAAAGGATGTAGTAATGAAAGGAAATGAGAAAAACAAAAGCATAATAATCTAAGGTTTTAGAAATAATAAATATCTAGGCTGATGTTAAGCGTATAATTGGCCAGACTTTAAAAATATAGTCATCGGCTTCGGCAATGACGAATAATGATTTTTACAACATTCTATTTATTTGGTATTTGGAAATAAAGGTATTACATTAAACCTTTTTACGAATAACTCCAGTTATATATCCGGCATCTTCTAAATGCCGATTATTGCCATCGGCTAGCGCCAGTTATATCACACATTACTAAGTACTTCACTGTGGTTAGAGCAGTTTATATCCAGCATCCACTAAATACTTCACACTCTTTGGTGCAGATTATATGCGGTATTTACTAAATACTTCATATTGCCTACCGCCGGTTATGAAGCAACTGAGCAAAATTTCAAATCTCCAAATTCATTAGTAATGCAGTGATGGCTAGTTTCGCCGTCGCGATAGGTTAAAGAAATGTGGCCAGAAATATCCTAAAATGAGAAATGATAATTTCCTTGAAAGCATGTTTCCAAATTATAATCCTTAAACTTCAGCTAACCCATTTGACTTTCAAATTTACTATTTACATGCGTTTTTACACATGTTGCTTTATTATTTACATGTATTTTTACGCATGTTCTTGCGCTCGGTTATTGTAATATCCTCAACAGATGGTTCTAGATATAGTTTTTCTGTTTTATTTCTGATGTTTAGTGAAACATTATTGTGAATAATTTTCAGCTAGTATTTAGGAAATTATATATTTGTTTAAAATATGTCCAGAAACTTATATGTTGTAATGATGTCAATATAACGAGGAATGCCACCATTCGTCATTAATTATTCCATAATTTCAAAGCATCTTCTCAAGTACTGTAAAACATTGAAAACCGTTCGCATGCTACTCGTAAATCGTGAGACGTTATTACATGTTAAATTAAAGATATTCACTAAGCGAATTAATGCATAGACTGTAAATTAAGCCGACAGCACGCTTAGTAGTCCCGAAGCATATTAATAGAAATAGAATTCGGTTATGCTTTGTATCCCTGCTGAAAGACGACGAGAATTGCTATACTGAAAGCGAATGTGCAGGGATTCGCTTTGGAAATGCAAATCAGAAATTCGATTTCCGCATAAAACGACACTCATGCATGGAATTTGCATGAAGTGAATGAAGGATTTCGAAGGAAGACGTAGTTTGCGTCAACATTTTATAAGCGCACTCAATAAAATGTTGCTAAGTCCGTTTTCAGCTTCACAATAAACGTTCCCCAAATATTCCCAAAGTATTGTTAAGGACTTCGAACATTTTGTTAATGAAATATGTTCAGATTATAAACAGGGAGAAACTATTTAAGAAACGGGAGGGAACAGAATCAGAAATGATTGAAATGTTCTGTGAATGTTTCCGAAAAATTTAAATGAAGAGTGTAATATTATTAATATGATTTATTTTTTTGCTAAAATAAGTGTAACCTTTTGAATGTACCTTTATCCCTTTACCTATTAGTTTTGAAACGTTTCTTATGTACACAACAAGGTGGAACCTGTTTTGCTATCAAAATTGGCATTTAGTTAACCCTCCTTATTCAGTGGATTTATCGCATTCAGGAATTAAATTGAAGTAACTATTTCAAAGCGAGCAATGGCAACATTGTACGAAAAAAATCACATTTTTATCTCCAGCGCGCGAGACTCTCTATCGGAAATTCTAAAGATACGCTCTTTTAAATATTTTGCCATGTTGCCATTGAATTGAATTTTATAGTTTAAGTGCGAAGAACATGATATTTAATAAACAAAGGTAACATACAAAACGTTAAAGTAGCCCCTTTGGGCGTAATATAAAATCTTATAAATGTTTTAAAATAGACGCCGTGTATAGCTATGCTGTACAAACCGAAGTCCTGATAAAATATTTCTAAGCATTTGTCATTCAAAGGATTATATAGTTGTTTGCGTTTGCAGTTCAGAAAATTCTTCGCATTAAATCATCTAAACTATACATAAAATCCTCTTCTATACAATTTTGTACAAACGTTTAGTTATGCATGATAGAAAAGTTAACTTATTAGCGTATATATTTATTAAGAAAGTAATCTGCTTACCGGATTAAAACGCAGTTCCTTCACAATTATGATTTAACAAAAGTATGATTTTCCTAAATATGTACATGTTTCTGAACAGAGTGACTGTAATTTAAAAAAATCTAGTTGGTCGTATAAAAAGCTTTCACAATTATAATTAAATTTGAGAGTGTACAAAAACTTTGTCTTCTGCTACTTCTTTTTCTTCAATTAAATCATAGTTTTATATGTGCAGTATGGTTTAAATATGTAATTATAAGCACCTAAAAACTTATAATTATTAAAACAGTCTTATATTTTTGTGCTAATATTTAGAAAATAGTCTACATTAATAATACTAATTAGTAATTAAGTTTTCTTTAAAGTTATAATTTTTCCTGCTTTCGGGTAACATTTTAGCCCTCAGTTTGAACTTTAAAAAATTCCGACTCGTTGAATAACCTAATTAGAAAAACAAATCGCTAGAAAATAATGATTTTTTATCCATAATACCACATGGAATCTATATAACAGTTTTATGCAAATGATGAGTTAGTTATACAGGGTGTTTATAATGTCCCGGACCCATTTTGATGTTTAATAACTCATAAAATAATGAAGATATAAACAAACTTATGCATTTATTGATGGAATTACTTATATATTTTCCTTTTCAGGTTTGAATGTCTTTACTTTTGTAAATATCGTCTGCGCGTGTGGTTAATTTCAGATAATTTCATTTTCCAGTCTAAATATCTGTACTTTTCTAAATATCGTCTGCTTATTAATTGCGTTTTTTTCTCTCTATTTTTTTGTTCTCCGACGAAGCATCCTTTCTTTTTTCTGGCATTGTTAATCGCCATAATGTGCGGATATGGGGATCTGAAAACCCCCATGAATACCGTGAGGCACAAAGGGATTCCCCAAAGGTTAATGTGTGGTGTGGGCTAATGCACGACAGAGTCACTGGGCCTTTCTTTTTCACAGAAAAGACGGTCTCATCAGTCGTATACTTAGACATGTTCGTAAACTTCGTATTTCCACAACTAGAAGAGCTTCAGCCATATGTCTTTTTGCAACAAGATGGTGCACCACCTCATTGGGGTACCATCGTTCGTAGTTCTTTGAATGACTATTTTACAGGAAGATGGATTGGGTGAGGAGGTCCAATTCCTTGGCCACCCAGATCACCTGATATAACGGCGCTGGATTTTTTTCCTTTGGGGATTTGTAAAGAACAACGTTTACAGGAGGAGAGTGTCGAACATTGATGACCTAAAAGCCAGAATTACAACCGCAATATCCTCTGTGGATGCCGACATGCTTGCCGGTACCTGGCGTGAAAGTGAATATCAACTTGATATTCTCCGCGCGACGAAGGGTGCTCCCGTGGAAGTTCATTGACAAGGGTCATGAAACTTTTTGAGTTTATCTAACCACTTATGTTATTAATTTTAATCTATCTTTATTTTTATGAGGTATTAAACATCAAAATGGGTCCGGGATTTTATAAACAGCCTGTATTTCCTTAAATATTTTAATATCTGAAACGTAAAGTAAGAGAGCAAATACAATATGAAGGCTATCAAAATAATTGCACAAAATTTCGCCATCATAAAAACGTTTCACGTTGCATATTAACATACAAAATATATCATATTTTGGGTTTATTTTGATAATTTAAAAGTACCCGATCCCTTAAAACAGGGAGAAGCACTAGCTATAATGCTTAACTAGCGAATTCTGAACTTATAACAGATATCAAATTTATATGTCAGTTAGGAATGAAATTGATCGTGGCTGCCACAGTACTATCTCTAAGTTAACCGTTCACTACAAAAGCACAAACTAATTTGTGTTTTGATGACGAAGAATGGAAGAATTAGACATACAGAAGAGAATTAAGATAAAAGAAACATATTAGGTAAATTAAACATTTTTAACATATCAATAGAATTTTCTCACATATTCAGAAACATTTATCACAGATACAACCCAAAAAAAATTATAGTTAGTTAAATTTGTCAGTAGGATCACTGACATATAACGATTTAAAATAGATCCACTATTTTCAAAATTATCAAAAATAATTCATTGCAGCAGTAGCGTAATCTGTTTCATTCGTAGGACATTGATTCAAAAACAGAAGTGACTAAAACAGAGAAATACTGAATCTAACTCGCTTTCCTATTTCCTCGTTAAGTTTGTCTATGAGCACTAAGTCTCACTATTTAGACGTCACATTTATTTGTAGTAGATCAACCAGTGTCTGAGTGGCTAAGACTACTAAATACTCATAGTTCCACATGGTCTGAGTTCAATTCCGGGCGCGTAATGGCAAACCGCACATTCAGTTGACCAATGCTAACGAATTTCGCTTACTGCGCATGCTCAATAGTGTACCGCTGGCGTGGGAGAAAATACTGGCAAATAAAAATAAACAACCCTAGACAAGTGTTATGTAATACATACTTAGCTATACTTCAGTTCCTGAATTAAAATATCTTAATTGTAATGATTTATCTTAATTCTGTTATCAGACTTAAAAGTTATTAATTTGTTTTTTATTTTTTAGTTGATCTTAATTTTTTTTGCCTTGTTGAAAAGAAATTGTTGTCATTTAATTTTTGGCAGTTTTGGATAACTATGAATTTAAGTTGCTTGAGTAATTATTTTTTCTCTTTTTCCTTAAGGTAGTTTGGTTAACCATTTAATTTTTTTTGTTTAGTTAACACTTAATCTTAACTTGTTTGCTTAATGTTTAATATCTGGTTAAGTTGACCCTTAAGGTCAATTTTTTTAAACACCTTTTTAAAATTATTTGCCTTACACAAGTTGGTGTTTAAAGTTTATTTGGTTTTGTTAACGTACCCCTCTTTCTAGTAAAGCTGGAATCCATATTTTCTGACTCTGGTGGTAAGGTCGTTTTTAATGTTGTAGAAAACATAAAATTTTTTCTATGTAATTATTATATTTCAATTGAAGAAATTTTCTTCGGTCTTTTATTAATTTGATATTTAAAAACAAATCCTTCATTCTTTTCTAAAAAACTTTTACGTTGCATTTGGGAATCAAATTTTACGACTTTGTTTTGACGTTTACTTGGAGAAGAATTCTTCGAATCTATCTCGGCCAGACAATGGTCTGAAATATATCTTTCGCCAAGTGCGAAATTTGCACCCTGCTGAATTAGCTTGTTTTGTATGCAGCTACGCCACGCCAAGGTTGAGGGGTCTGGGTGATTCGCATTTTGACAGACGTTCATCATGTTAAAATGACCAACACCCTTGCTATCACCTTTCTGCTTAGATTCCGCTCCTAGGGTTGCTATGCACTTGGCGGGATTTGGACCGTCTCGGATCGCCAAACGAGGGGCTGGCGAGGAGAAGAAAAAGGGTCTGCAGCGATCTACGAGAGAGACTCCTGAAGTTTTGCGCAGATGAAAAAAGATTAGCTCGGTCTCGTGTACTATGTCTGCGGTATTTGGAATGATGGCGGAACTTACCGAGAGAGAACCACCGATTGTCGTCGAGGCAGGAAGGAAGGAGCCGAGATAGAAAAGGGGCGGATGGCTCTAAATTAATCGATTACTAACTTGTTTTTTTCTCATCCCACAGATACTTTTATGGCTGACAATTTTGTATTCACCCGCCCTCTTGAGGGTTCCTATATAATGGCCGACAAAAATTCTGGACAAGTAATTGTGATTATCAAAGAGGGTATGTAAAAAATGTTTTCTCACTTCGACTCTTGTACCACCGCCACCATCACCATATATTGTTATATTGTTGCTAGTTTTGTTAACCTCTAATAAATGGAAATTTACTTTAACTTAATATGTATGTTTTCACTTATAATTTAGAACACTGGACCCCAAAAAATTAATTTTAAACATGAACGGCTTTATGCATTGTAACAACGCTTGATGTACTATACTGTTGAAGTATTTTCTTGTAATATCTATGGTGTATTAGAACACACTGGTTTAACTGACTAAATGTTGTTTTATCTTGTTTGTCACCCAATTTTACACCCTTGCAGTAATTATTATAGTGATATGACTTAAAGTTGTTTTTTTTTTTCTTATTCTTGACCTTCATGTGTAATGAACATTGAAAATTTTAAGTAGGAAAATAACTCCAACACAAGCCTGTTCGTCATGTAGGCCTTAGCGACTCTTTACGATTGCAATACTATGGACACGTTTTTTGTGCTTATTGCACTTGCTTCTGTTTCATTTCATTTTGGTTTATCTTGTTCATAAACATTACATTTAATATCTGTTATTTGTAATAATTTCTTTGTCTTTAATTCAGCAATTTAAACTAGATATATTCCTTAAGTTGTTAAAGTATTTATGAATGGAAAGCATCGTAAATAATCGATTGCTTTTATTCCTCAGAAGTACAATCAATAAACAACATCATGTAATGTTTCCTGTTTTGTAATCCTTCTTAAACGAAAACTTGGGGAGTTTACAATTGATATTTATACCTAAGTAATGAAGCAACGTACAACCTAACAAGTTTTAAAACTCCGAACTGTTTACGTCCAGGTAACAGAACAGCAACCATATACCATATTTATCTTCTTTTAAAATTACGCCGAAGTCGTAATTGCGCCAAATCCTCTTCTGGGTATGCGCAGTGTGCGTAATTCATTTAAAATGTTCAACTGAATGTGCGGTCTACCATTATGCATCCCGGGCGAATAGGCTGACTGCTTGGTTGGTTTTCGCGGTTTTCTCTATGTTTAAAGACAATATATTTTCCCTCAGAAAGTCCTCCATGAAGTATTCCTTCTCTTAAACAGACAGCTCTCGTCCCTTCGACATATTTAAATAACCTAAAACTAATGTCTGTTATAGCTGAAATATTATCAGACAAAATCTAAACCAAATAATATTTGTTCACCAAACTGCAGAATTTCTCACTTTGTCATCATAGTAGTAGGCAATATATATCAATCTAACAGTACAACATAATTATATGAAAACTAAAAACGTATTCATTAGAAACGAGGATCTGCAACGAATTATTCGCGAAATGAAATTTTTTAAATATTATTTTTTTAATATATGAGCTTCGTCCTTGGGCACTACACGGAAAGGGAGGGATGTTCCTTGGAGGTCTTTTTAAGGGAAACTGGTTCGTATCCACATTACACATTGGTAAAAACAAAGAAACGCCTATGCAGCCAGACCATTCGCCGAAACTCAAACCCTGCACCGAACTACCAGTGTTGAGCGGCTTTTCCCGCTCTGCCGCTGGTGGGCCAAATATTAAGTTTGGAAGTGAAATTCAAAGCTCTCGGACCTTAAGGGTTTTGGGTTAGTTCAGAACATTCATAAACTCTAATCAATTACATATTCAGGCGTACTACAGACTATGGGCTCCGAGTGACTACGGACTTTGGTTTTCAACTTATGATATACCTGATATGTAATTTTTTTTCAGTGATCCTAAAAGAACACTTTGATTAGAACTCCAAATCTTCCCAAGAAAGACGTTTCTCGTGAGTTTGATTTCTTGATAAATTGCGATGTATAACGTGAATACAACTCAGGTTCCCTTGAAATTTCTAAAATGAGGTACAATAAAATTTTACGATTTTCACAGTCTTCAATTTCAAAAACTTGACATAACATTACCTAACAATAATAGCAATTAATTATACCTTGGAACAGAAAAATTTTCTATTAAAATTGCTATTATAAGCTACCATTACAGAAAATGCATATAAAAAGCTATTATTATATAAAATTTAATATTATGTCTGATAGGAATTTTCAAGATTTTGCTACAAATCGGTTGATGGTTATCCAGGTAAAAATGGTTTACTAACTTAATAAAACTACGTTTTTAACCCGGTGAAAATCAATATATTTCTAATGATGCTTCGATAACATTTAACAAATTGCTTAACAAGTACGCCAAAGATCCGCCATAAAATTCTCGTTCTTTACTTCAAAGAGTTCAATTTAATTAAGTGCATTTCAGTTTAAATTCCGAGGATATAAACTTTAATAAAAGCCAGGTATAATATACTTTATTACTTTTCTCTACCTTTAGTGCAGTACGAAGCTTGAATATACTTTCTAATTAATAAATGCGTCTAAAATAAATACAGGAGCGTCTTTAGCGCTCAGCGTCTTCAAAAGGCAATCTCTGAACGTACTTCCCAGACTTTAATGACGCCGACCAGGCTAGCTACCAATACTCAGCGGAGTTTCGTCAAATCATTCATTTCGCCGTCGTGATTCTCGGTCGGGAATTTCCATAATGCTGAATAGAGTGCGTTCTCTTTTCGCTCCGCGTAGCGCGAACCCGTCGGGCGGAGTGATACATCCAAATCAGTGCACCGCTGCAGCTCGGATATGAGCTCATTATATCGTCGCTTGCTTCTGTCATTCAGTTATGAGAAGTCGGGGGCGGTTACAAAGTAAATAAAAGAATTCTGCGTTAACTTATCATAACTAAATTTTGGCAGTACATACTTTGGCGTATACTTTAAATAGAACTCTACCGATTTCGACGACGGTCGGACTGAGGCCCTTTTTTTTCAGCAGCAAAGAAGGGAACTCGGAACATGAATGGTTCTGTAAGCATTAATTATTTAAATTTTGGCCTACTGTCTTGGGAGACAGCCCTACGATAGTTAAGAAATTAAGCGAGTAAAGCTCGCTATTGTTTTAGGCGAAACCAATAGCTATTTGGTGATGGTCTTCGAAAACGTATTGCGCCAACTGTGGGTAGGAAAAATAACTATTTGACAGGGAGGAATATGGAATATTAGTTTGAAATATTAGTTTAAAGAATACAGTAAGATAAAACGTATCTATTGAAACATAAAAAGTGAAAGTAAGAAAACTAATGGCTAATCAACCGTTAACATAAAAGCATGTTGCTAATACAAAAACAGATAACATTGATGCGGAGGTTCAGTCTGAAGCAAAGATTATAGAAAAGAAAGTTGGTGAATAATCTGGAAACTAAGAAGAACACGAAGAAATGACAGAAAACAATAAAACAGAAATTAAAGTAACAGAAATGAGAAACATAGAAGGCATACCAGATACTGCGAAGAAAAACCAAATTGTAGATGATAAAGAAGAAATTTAAAATATAGAATATATATCTGACACCGTTACTGATACTTTAGTTTTGGAAAATTTGGGCATTTCTTTATGGCTTTTAAATTTAACAATAGACATGCAACAATATTTGTTTAAAAATAAACCATCGTCAAATATTTCATTTATACGTATCGCTAGAAATGAAGTAGCAGAAAGTGCAAAAACTGTAACTCGGTCATTAAAGAAAAATATATTAATTCGCAATAAAGCAAATGGTGAAAACTTTGAAAGAGAATAGTGAGTGTACAGTCCAAAGCGTAAAGCAATTTACTGCTTGCTAGTTTTGCAAGATATTTTCGATCAAACAAAAACCTTTTACAAAAGGATACTCGGACTGGAAAAATTTCAAATGTGAGTGCAACAACACGAAAGTTCTACTGATCTTAGATATTCTATTAAAACCTTTAATAGCAAAAAATTTAATTGAAGGACGTGCAAAGATTATTGTTGAAATTACAGACACTATTGTTAAAAAACACTATTTAGAAGAAAAAAATGGATAAAATTCTGCTACGAGAAGTAGCAACAATATTTTTTTTGGCTAAAATGCTCTCGCATTTCCTGGCAATAATGGACACTTTTCTTCTTCCCATAGCGGAAATTACATAGGAGCTCTTAGAATACTTGGGAGAATTTTATGAATTTTTAGCTTCGTATAAAAGCAAAATTCGGGTCAGCTGGAAGAGGCAATATGAGTTATCTTTCATCAACTATCTGAGATGAATTTATTGAAATATTGAACAAAAATATGTTAGAAACATTCGTTGCAAAAGTCAAAGCCACCAAATATTTTTCATTTATAATTGACTTTCCTCTGAATATAACGCACGCAGACCATTTAAATTTTATATTGCGTTATGTATCAGAAATGGAATCCCAACAGAGATATTTTTAAAATTTTTCTCAATTTACTCCCACACAGGAGAATCATTAGAAAATGAAGTTTTATAGAACCTTGAAATATTAGATCTGGATATTTACAACTGCACAGAACAAAGTTACGACAATGCGGTAAATATGTCTGGAAAATATGAAGTGCTCCAAAACCACATCGGCGTCTACTTATAGGAGGAAAACTTTAGAAAAATATTTTGCAACAAATAGTAAACATTTTACAGTAAAACAATTATGTACTAAGAGATGATTGATCCAGCCAAAGCAATTCGCTATGGGTTTAACGAAGTAAAAAATGCTCTACTTGCTATAAATGAATCTCAGAAATGTCTGAAAATTTGAATCCCGAGAAATAGTAAACAAAATTAATAAATTAGAATTCATTTTAAGACCCTACTATGCCAATCTCACTTGCAGCAAGTACTTTTGACAGTTTATTCCGTTACGTTAATAGTTTAGGAAATTTATTTCCGAAAGTAGAAGCGGATATATTAAACGCGTCAGAAATAAAAACGTATTCCGATACTAGTAAAAGGTCACGAAAACGGAAAGAATTTTTAATACAATCATCATGACGAGAACTAGAAAAGTTCATGTAATCAGGGTCAAGAAGTCTTTAAACGAAACTGCTTTTACGGAATATTTGACAAAATATCTTTGGAACTGAAACTACGTAGCAAAAGTTATAAAGACATTAATGAAATTTTTAAAACATTTCTTACAAACTCAGATGACAGTGTATCAAATGAATCTAAAGATACCACATTACTAAAAATGGTACAGTGAAGATATTGATACGAAAGAATTAGATGAAGAACTATTAGAATTTCTATTACTTTATAAAAGCCCAAACTCAATGTTGCTATCTGACATGATATGGTTTATAGAGACTACAAAAATTGTACCGACTTTTACAAATACTGAAATTGTAAGGTTTTAGTTAAACTAACAAAATTTTATTCTAATTTTTCCTTTTCTATCTCTTCTCATTTTAACTTCCCTTTAGAATAAGCGCGCGTTTCAGCTTTATGTTAATTGGTAGTGGAGCCAAGTTATATTTAAGCGAGAGGTAGGAACCTCTTAGTGTGAGAGAGCTTTTAGTCTCAGACCACGGTCACTCTATTCGACGTTCTCCTGACTAGCTAGCATTTAAATTCTAAGCCATAGTGCTTTTATGTGATTGCTCATTGAAGTAATTCCAAGTGCGTCAGTATTAGTTAAATCTTGCTACGCACCATTTAGTTTAGAGGCCAACCACACGTTATAGCTCTGTGAGCAAAGACTAATTTAATTTCTATTTAGCTTTAGTTTAAAATTATTTGATTGTTCATTTTTGAATCAAGTGCGGTCTCTACTTTCTGTATCCCTCCCGAGTTGGGAAGTGGTTGTAAATAATTGTGACTTAATAAAAGAGGTTTTAAATCCCTTTCAAGTGCAGTTTTTGTACCACTTAATCACCATATTCTACCACAGAACATAGCTGCATTCAGCTCCCTGTTCAAGATCAGGACTTTAAGCTGTCACGAAGATGTTTGCCAAGAATATGCACCGAACACTCATTCCTGACAAAATCATATTACGTATATTTTTTATCTTGCCTGTATGAAATGCATTGGGTGAAAGATCGTTTTCAATATTAAAACTCATGAAACACGTTTTACGAAACTCATTAAGTCAAACAAAATTAACTTCTTTAGCTGCACTCTGAAGTATACACCACATGATTGCCTTGTACGGAATATTAAATTATATGCATTTTTCCTTCATTTCATTTAAACTCATTTCCTCGAATTTCGATAAAGATATATTTCTCATTTAAGATCCGTAGATATCAGTGGAAACGGGTTCTTTGGAGTGACGAATCAAGGTTCACCCTTTACCGTTCGGATGGCAGGGTCTGGGTCTGGCGTCTACCTGGAGAAGCCTCCTGCCAGAATGCATTGTGCCAACAGTCAAGTTCGGCGGAGGAGGAATTATGGTCTGGGGGTGTTTCTCCTGGTATGGGTTGGGACCCTTGGTCTCTATTCATGATAAGCTCAACTCCGATGCCTACTGCACTATTTTGGATAACAATGTGCTTCCTACGTTGTGGCAGTTTTACGGGTTGGACTCCTGTTACTTTCAGGACGACATGCCAGTTCTTTTACGGGTTGGACCCCTGTTACTTTCAGGACGACAATGCCAGTTGACATGTTTCGACGTTAACCAAGGCTTGGTATTGTGCCAATGGAGTCATCGAATGGACTGGCCTGCCCAGAGTCCAGACCTGAACCCTATAGAAAACCTCTGGGACGAGTTGCATCGCCGAATTCAGGGGTGCACTACCCGTGCAAAATCGGTGAAGGAACTTCTATGTCTTCTCCAATCCGAGTGGAAGAAAATACAACTAGCTGTCATACAGAGACTTGTGGAAAGTATTCCCCGGAGGGTTCACGCTGTAATTACTTTTCGTGGAGGCTCTACCAACTGTTGGTTTTGAATAAAGTTCTACCCGTGCAAAACCGGTGAAGGAACTTCTATGTCTTCTCCAAGCCGAGTGGAAGAAAATACCACTAGCTGTCATACAAAGACTTGTGGAAAGTATGCCCCGGGGGTCCACGCTGTAATTACCTCTCGTGGAGGCTCTACCAACTATTGATTTTGAATAAAGTTAGTTTTTCTTTTCTATCACAGTTGTCCAAATACTTATTGGTAGTCAGTGTACGACTCACATTATGCCAAACTGTCAAGTTTTGTAAAAATCGCACGAGTAGCTTTTAAACTAATAACTCTCAAAATTTTAGCCCTTCAATGTTAACTGAATTTGGTATATATTTATTAATATCTCCTTTTTTTATTAAACTTATTTGATTCCTTTTTTTAGAATTAGAAATTTAGGTTCATTCCAAATAAAATTCACCCATTTTTTATGATTTATTTTAAAAATTTGCATTTTTAAATAATTTTTATATATTTTTCAAAAGAAACTTCTGAATTATAACCTATGAAATTTTTAATATCATCTGAAAGTAAATGTATTTCTAGGCACACGTGCAAAAAATAGACTTTTTATTCAAAATTTTCTAAAATATACATGAACTTACATATTGGAGCGTTTTGAAATTTGGCATCTTTATTTTGAGCAATTATAATGCCAAATATGGTTTATGGATTTTTTTATAGTGAATTGCCACAGCTATTTTTCACCTTAAATTTCAAATAAGAGAATTGTATTGACTTTTACAAATATCGAGAATTAGTTTTATGGAATTTTTCTCCTAATTTAAGCGTAATAAATATTTATGAATACTGTATGAAAAGCTACTTTTTTAAATTGAAGATGATTTTGTTCATATTTTTAAAAGTTTTTTAAAAATTCCTTTTTTATTTTTTTTAAGTATTTGTAATAGTAAAATTTTACATTTGCCGTGTTATCATGTTTACTTTAACTTCATTTAAATCGAATTATCTAAAACTGAGAACTTTCGTTTAATGTTTTATACACTGTTTTATTTCTTTATCATTTAGCATTAAATCATTTAATTAAAATATTTATCCTTTATTTATAGCTGAAATGCCTAGAAAATGAAAAGCTGTCTTCAGCTGAAGCGCGACTGATGTAATTGATATTTAAAAATGCAAAATTTATGGAAGTGTAACAATCGAAAAATCTTAATTTTTTTGTGTGACCACTGAAAATAAATGTAGAAGAAACTTAGGGAGAAAAGTAAGCAAACATTTGAAGGGGAATTTGGCTGTTAGAAATGCTAAGATGTTACGAAAACTTGGATGCTTTTGAATATACGCTCAGAATACTTCAAGGAATTTGGGTGTTCAAAGAGAAAACACTTGGACATGTCACATCAGCAAATACAATCAATTGAGCTTGTGCTGACGGAAAAGACAAAAACGATATCATTGCAGATTAGCGTGGAGAGCGACTGGTTTTCGACTATATGGTGCTATAAATTTAAATTACGTCATAGAACATCATATCGTATCATAAACAGAGAATCTCATGATTTATCAGTCGAATTATTTCAGGGTTCAGGAATTTATCGAGTGATGTATATGGATGTTATCTAAAGACGCTTTCCCTCTTGATGAAACCAGTCTTTTCTTTAATCTCCTGCCTTCAAAATGCCTAGCCTGTAAAGACTGATAAAGGCTCTGACCAAATACTGATGAAATGGATTGAATTAGATTACTAAGTTATGGCAAAGCAGGGCTATCTGCTTAAAAGGAGGGATGCCTTGGTGAAGAACTTTCTAAGGGAAACAGCTCGTATGTACGTTGCACATGAGAAGAACCACAAAAACGCCCATGCAATCAGCCCGTTCGACGGAATACGAACGCTGGAGCGAACTACTAGTGTTTAGCGACTTTTCCGCGGGTCCGATTGGGGGCCCTTATGAAATGGAAAGCGATAACTTTATTTGAAATAAATGTCAAAAATACTAAGATGTTTCGAAAAGTTGGATGTTTTTTAATATACTTGCAGAATGCCTGAAGAAAAAGAGAAAGCCATTAAGAAGAAAAAATAAGTTTTTGAATGAAATTTAGCATTTTTTTAAATTTAAAACTTTTTTAATTTTATGATATTTGATCCTTGAGATTTCGAAAATAAAATATTTGACTAAAATGTGAATAACATTTTAAGAAACTAAATGTAGAATGATAAAATTGCATAAAGCAATGGGCACAGTGATAAAACTATTTAAAGCAATGTATGAATGCCATCCGAAGTTAAAATGTCGGTTATATTTATTTATTTATTTATTATTATTCCGCCTGCTTCACCTCTCAATGAGCATTACAGGTCAGCCATGTTATCCTAATCGTTGCACCAGCAACCTGAGTCGGTTATATATCTCTCTTATTTATATACCTTTTCTGAACGGCCCATTGAAAGGCGTGTCAACTGTGCTTTACTGTATTTTCTCTTTTAATATGTGCAGTTTTCAAATGCATCGTAGTCTGGGTCACAAAGTATGCTTTCGAAATAAACCCAATTCAAATAAATAAAATAAAATTCTGGAAAATTTTTATATTAATAAATATATTTAAAAGGCGTAGTACGAACGAATAAATAGAAAATTTTAAAGCAATTAGCTGAAGAGACAATGCAGCACAAACAATTAAAATAAAATTCTGAAAATTTAAAAATTACCTAAAATAATAACTATGACTAAAAAAGGTAGTATAAAGAAAACTATTTGAAAAAAATAAACGGCGCACATTTTATTTAAACCAAGCAGTTCGAATGAGTAAATAGAAAATTTTAAACAGTTCTTTGAAAGAAATCATGCAACTTAAACAATTAAAATGAAATTCGAAAAAGAAATAATTCCTTAAAGGAATAAC
>KK117931.1:1043562-1079241 GCA_000611955.2 Stegodyphus mimosarum | reverse complement strand
TTCTTAAAATAATAACAATTATAATTAAAAATATAATATAAAGAAAATTATTTGAAGGTAGGAAACGATTTTAACTTTTTTTTACGCTTACGTTCATTTAAAAAGGGAAAGGAAAATAGGTTGCCATATATTAAGAAGTTAGCCAAGTGAACTATTCTTGCGCAAACTGAAAAAAATGCGCCAAGTTAAAATTTTGAATTTCTCCGTAAATTTCGTACCAAATTTCACAAAATTTAATATGTAGGCATAAGTTGAGTCGTAGAATCGAAATATGTAAAACAAATTAGTATGTTATTTCAGAAAAAGTCCGATTGTGTGTCAAAATACCTATGTTAGTATAGTGCTATATATAAGTACAATATATATCCTAAGTCGCACTTTCGAGACATGAAGAACGCAATTTGAATTTCGTCAATCGGCCCAGTAGAACGGGAGATATACAATAATCGCTTTTTATTTGTTTTGCGCAGTTGTACGTATGTACGTACACTCGCCACAAAAAAATCTCTTCTGAAATCATTTTAAATCAGTCTTATAATTTGTTTGTAGTAAAAGAGTCCTTTGTTCTGTTCTTACCCGCAGATGTCATGCAAAAACATTGTAAAATTGCATTCAATAGTGGTCAAAATGGATGTTATTGTTGAAATACGATACCCGTAATTTTCTGTGATTACAATACTTCCTTTTCTTCGTACAAGGAAGTAAAAAGGCGTTGAACGATATTAATTATAAAGAAATAATTGATAAATTTGCGGAACTGAAAGCCGGAAAAAGTGATTTTTGAATTCATTTCCTAATCATATTTTCAAAACTATGGTTTTGACATTTAACAGAATAAATTTCCTTTCCTTAATTTATGACATAGAAACAAAAATGTCCAATTACCCCATTCCGGACTAGCCACCAATATCTTCACAACAAGAAAGCGTTGGCTTTTTTTATGGTTTTAAGTCCCTTGCTATTCGTTGTAGAAGATTTTCTCATTTTCTGGTCCCCCTATTGCAAGGTTCGTTTAAAATTCTGGCAACCTATTAGGCATCTGTACTTTTCGCAGTTGATACATACTGCTGGCATATAAGTCTACAGAAGAGTAAGTTTGGTTTTTACAATAGTTTCATTGTTTTCATTTTAACATTATTTCCCCATTCGCTCCAGAAATTACAGTTATATTTTTCCTCTGGCATTGTTTTTTAATTTCACAAAAGTGTTAATACTTTTCTTCATTTAAATGAACCAGTTCTAGAATTGGGATGTATGTAGAATGTCTGAACAATTTAATTTTGAATTTTGAAACTAAACTGATTCATAAATTCTGTAATTCAGAATTGTTTTTAATTTTATTTTGAATTTGGTTCCTCTTTAGCCTTTTTAGATATTTTATTTATTTATTTATTTGCAAATGTATATAATTGTTTGTACTATATGAGTGCGAAGGCGTGTAGTGAAAAGAACTGAATTTTATGAGACTTTTAAAATAAATTCTGTTAAAAAATGTTTGATTAATTTAAAGCAGTTTGGAGTCTCAGCGAATTCAGTAGAACGAAACATGTTTTCGTCACACATTAATCGTCTCGGTTTAAGGCTTCAAAACACTTTTCCATTGACAAGTTCTGTTTGAAGCGTTAAACAAAGGAGATTAAATGTTTATTTTTTTGGTTTGATATGTTTCAAAATTCCTGCTTTTTGCATAACGTTCGTCCTTGAACAATTTTATTACAATTTTGTAATTTTCTTTTATTTGCATTTTGCCAGTTTATAATGTAACACAGTGTTACATATTTGTGTTTATATTTAAGAATATGTTTCTTAAATATTTCTGAAATATGATCGTCTTTGCACTCATGTGCTACGTAAAGCCAATTTTGCATTATTGCATGGTCAGTCATATAGGGTACATTGCTAAAGTTACAGAATCAACGGTAGTATTACAAAAGAGACAGAGTGTTAAAGCCAACGATATCAAATAAGTTCGAAATATTAGTCCAAAATGATTCTGGCTTCTGTTTGTAGGGTGCAAGAATATGGAATGTCAACAAATACACAAATCAAATACATACATCAAATACAAAAATGTGTCATGCATGCTAATACAATATGGTTCAACAATGTTATATCACGTATTTGCCAAAGCATGCAAATATAGTTCTAAAAAACGTTTGAAACTGGAGTACAATAATATCGAAATACATAGAATGGTAGTACATAGTAGGTCCATGTAATACTGAAATACTTATAGTTCTTAGTCACAAACTAGAATACATAATTATACTAGGATCCATAAAAATTGAGATATAAAAATGCTAAAACGTAGTAGAATACAAGACTGGAATAGAATGGTAATACTGTGAAACAGCGTAAGAGCCACCTGGGTAAAATAGCTTCTTCTGAAATATATATGCTAGTGTTTTTAAACAGTTGTAAGCTTCAATGTTTAAAATTATTAAAGTATCAAAGCACGTTTACAGAAGATCAAAATTATCAGGAATCACATGATGATCGTTTTAAACAGGTTTCTACATTGAGCCTATTTTCCATTTTCTTCAGAAATTTTGTTTTCCTTTATTATTTATTTTCTTACTAAGCATAAAATTGATATACCGTTAGTTACCTTGGAATTTGTAGATTCCCTTAAGTTATTTGATTCAGGCTCTAATTCCTTGTCTTTTATTTGTTTCTATATCGTTTAAATACTATATTATGTAAGCCCTTTTTATCCCCCCCCCCAGAAAATACGAAAACCTGAATGCAAGATAAAGAGAATTGTTACAGGCGGAGAAAATATCTTGTTTATACAATACATTTTGTCTCCGAAAGGCATAAATTGCGAACATAAAATAAATACAATACACAAGAACCTAAAATAAACAGTAGAGCTAATACCAAGGAGATGAAAGGTACTGTTCTTACTGTCTACCGATCTTTACCGGTCAAGGGGGTTAGGGAAATAGCCATACGTCAGTCCGGTCTCAGACAGAGGATGACGGGTAATGTTCTTTATGTCAGCGTATGTAATAGATGGGCGGAGCGGGAAAGTATTACGCAGACGAATAATTCATAGCAAACTTCAGTCCCGGGTTTTTGTTTTCTCCCAAGAATTTGCATTGGGAAAAATATGGCCTGTGTTCTGTTCTTTTCTTTCCCACTCCTCTTTTTTTATTTTTTAACTCGCAAAAATATTTGAGATTTTTAGCATTTTGTTTCAATGCGAGAAGTTACTTGTTTTATACCCAAATAAAAATTTGAATAGAAATTTGAGTAAATTTTAGGAAGCGATTTTTTAGTTTTCGAAACAATGTTTGGATCTTTTCTGTTCGCACAATTTTCTTCAGAAAAATATATGCACTAACTTTGCCTATTGGTCAGTGTTGCACAAGTTGATTATAAATGTTTTATCTAGATTTGAAGCATTATATTGTTGCAAAACCACCAAACATGCATAGTTTGAATGGGCTTCAAATCCTTGAAGACATTGGTGGTTAGGCCAGTGATAAAATGTTTCTTCTAAGAATCCTTTATATAGAGTTTCTTCCTTTTAGGCAGATTGTCTTCGATGGTTGATCGTGGTCTGCCATAGTCTAAAATATCCCAACGAATCCATTTTACTTGCTATTTTAACATCCTGTATTTGCAAACAAAATAATTCCTCATAAACATTGTTTCGTCTAGGATCACATGTATACTATTTACTTGCTTATTCAAAATTTATTTAAGTATCAGTGCTAATGAGGTACAGAATCTTAAAATGCATTGCTCATGCAGAATGAAAGCTCTACAATAGGAAAAAGTTCGTTGACTATCATGTAAAGTACTTCGAACGACCTCGAATCATCTTAGTTGTCCAATATTAATAATCTTTTATTTGTGTGTTTTTAAGGAAATATCAATATTCGTTTATTATCACAGTAATTTCTGTTAATATTAGGATATTTCACAAAATGCTGAACTGTTTTCCATGCTGGCAGATACAAAAAAAGGGCATCAGTGGATGGCCCAACCCATAGAAACAGTTGAATTGAAGCTCGGATTAATATCCTGCAACATCGAAACACTTCTCATCACTAATAAATAATCTACACCGTAAATAATCGTCCTTAACAGAATGACATACATGAAAATATCAGAGTTTCTCAGCATTGTCGTAAGCCTCATAAACATGTATGTAGGTATGCGCATTTGGAAATATTAAAATAAAAATGCGTTTCAATTAAATGACAAGCCATTCCCTATATGTGTTTGAAAAAAATCATCATCTTTGGAGAGGAAAATTTAAAATGGGTACTTAATCCCTTTCTTTTAAGGTAGTTGAATAACATAGGCTTATAACAAGCATCTCTTCTCTTAAAAGAACCATCGTTTTATGTACGCATTGATGAAGGTATTTTAAAGTAATTTCTATCTCGCTTTGTTTCGATAACGGCATTATATTTAATTTAAAATGAGAAGAAAAAAATAATGAAATGAAGGAACGTTGGAGTACATCCTCTACAAAAGGAACGTTATTTATTCTGTTTAATTCAAAAACGCATTGAAAGATCTGCAGCGCTGCCATTCAAATAACAAAGGAATTACTCACGCTGTAGAGTTATCCAAATTTTTATGTTTAAAGCTTTTCAATGCATTAAAATGTTCTCTTTTATATTATCTATTTAATTTCCTTACTTTTCTTTTATTCTTTTACCGTAACGTTGACTAAGAAATTAGACAAAATGTCTCTTAAGTACAAAATGTTTAGCGCATGTTTGTATTGCTAATTTGTTTAATATTAATACTTATTTACATTATTTTACTTATATTACCAATTCGAGTATTGCAAAAGCCTTTTAAGTAAATTTCATTTAATAACATGCTTATTGAGATTAAAATTCCAAATCCATTGAGAAACGAATGCAAAAATTAAGGTTGTTTCCTCAAATGTTGTTAGTGGATCCATAGATTCAAAAGAAAATAATCAGTAAGATACTGTTACGTGCATATATGTACGTAGTAAACTGAATTCATGAGAGCTTAAACAAATTAATTTTACCAAAAGGAAAACTTCACAATTCTGGAAATTTCCACAAAAACACCCGTACAACTCCTCACAGTATGACACTGATTCACTACAACAGTAATCAGTAATTGCACTTTAAACTACTTAGAATGTTAAAGACAACGCAGTGCAAAGTGCACCTATAGAGTGAAGATCACACAGAGATATCACAATACTGAGAACCGACTCTGAACTAAACAACAGCTGCTAAATTGATTCTCTTTCCAGTCTTATATGGTTTCCCTTTGTCCCCGAGAAACGGCTAGTACCTTCCACATCTCGAAATTACTGGAAGGCATATGAGAGCCGGATACGGTTAAAGTTACTAATATTACCAATTAAAATACATTTATAAAGAGAGCTGACAAAAATATCTCCAAATGGTCATCAAGTTGGCGACTTTGGAGATTTCTCGCCAAATTTGGCGATAAAAATTAGTTGCCAACATTATCGCCAGTTTGACGATATCTCGCCATTTGAGCGAGATAGCCATTTACTCAATGTTATAGAGACTTGGTTATCTGGATGAGCATTATATATTTCCAAACATCTTATGTTATATTAAACAAAAAATACTGCTATGCCTTCCTCGTCTGCAGCCTTCCTCGTCTATAACTTCATTAAAAATATTTTCACGTATACAAAAATTCGTAACACTGCCCCCTTTCCAATAACGCCATTCTTACAACTAGAGAAAAACTTGCAATACTAAGATAATATTTACAGTGAAACAAATCAAATACTAAACTAATAAATAAATGCATAAATTTAAAAATTTATACACAAATAAAACCATGGTGTTACCATTCTAGTTACTATATTATGGGGCCTATTTACTACACCAAAGTAAGGGGCTAGCGCCTCGTAATGAACGACTTTAAGCTAAGAATTTTCTGATTTGCGGATCCGAATTACGCCGTCGTTCAGCCTATTTGGGACTATGTAAAGACATCCGGGACTGTAGTCCATGCAAAAGTGCCTATAGTTTAGGAGAGAGTCTTCTTCGTAGAATCTGATTCTACAACCAGTATTTGTCTCGCTGATTGAATCGATTTACTGTAGCTCTCGTATCGTATCGGATCTCGGGTTTCTCCATCGACAAGTTGACTTGCTCTCGTGCAAAATGTGCATCACTTCAAGCCTTGCCTGGAGATCTTGGATACACTCTTCAGGCGATGAAGGCGCATCCGGAGGTCGTCTAACAAGAAAACACAAGGGAGACGGATGTCACGACCGAAGAGTGTCTGGGATGGAGAATTGTCGGTAGTCTTGTAGACAGCACTACGTTAAGTCAGTAGAAACAGAGGTAATTTTATGACCCAGTACTGTTTAGTTTCCAGAAACCAACATCGAGAGGTTATTAAGGATGGGCCGATTAAACCTCGCAACCTTGCCCTCTGACTGGGGATGTAAAAGTGTCGTTTGGGTTTTGTCTATGCCGGGAAGCTGACAGATTTCTTTTATTCCAGCCAATGCAAAATTTCTTCCTTGATCGGAATGTAACTGAAGAATCACTCCGAATCTGGAAATCCAGCGTTGTATCATTACTTCTGCCTCTTGATCAGGATTAGGATACGCTTCAGGCCACTTGGTGAAGTAATCAATCACAACGAGGTTGTATTTGTTGCCATTAGCCAGTTCATGGCAGAGGTCTCAGGATGTCAAAGGCGATACGCTGAAAAGGCGATCCCGCACTGCAATGTTGCAGCCTTCCTCGGCTCCGTTTCTTCAGTCCTTTCGCACCCTCAGATCCATCGCAAGATTGGCACCATTCTTGCATTGCTCCAGTAAAAGCGCTCTCGGACTCTATGTAACGTCTTCATTATTCCAACATGGCCTACTGTATGTAATTCTTTTAGGACATTCGGGATTCGGGACCTTGGAAGTATCAGCTGCCATCGGAATGTCTTTCTCTCATCCGATTCGAACTTTTTGCACAAGAGGCCGTTTCGAGTTTGAAATGAATCCCAGAGAGCCCAGTACTGATTTGTCGTAGGACTATAGCTTGAAGTGTCCGACTAGGTAATTTTCTATTTAAAGATTCCATTAAATCAATTACAGGTTTAATGGCGCCGACTTCGAACTGGTCTTTCCTGCCGTCTTCATCACTCCAGGGACTTCGATCAGTCGATGTTGAAGTTGTAACTTGTCGAGAGACCGGATTCAGCAACTGGTATTTGGCTTCGACTCTGAAACAACATTGGCAACTCTCTGGGCAGGGCCTTCTAGACAAGATGTTAGCATTTCCCTTTGAGCATCCCTTCCGATGACGGATAAGAATGTCATATTCATGGAGTCTCTGTATCTCGCTAATTGGGGTTCTTAAAATTTCAAAGCCCAATCAAAGATGCATGATCTGTGAGGATCATGAAATTTCTACCGTAACGAAAATGATAGAAATGTAGTAATAATATTCGGAAATATAATAATAAATTAAAGATAATGACTAAGGCTTTACAATAGCCAGTAATGCTTTCCTCGTGGCATAGTAATGAGAGAAGCGGGTGAAAATATCTTGAAATTTTTAAATGACACATTCCACAGCATTTTACATTGTTGTACATTCTGCAATAACTCCGATGTTAGGCTACCTGGAGACGTAAAGTCTGGAGGGTTACTGTAGTACTTGCTGCAACTATTTCTCTTTTCACCTTATCAATTACATTGGCATCTCTCACTGTGATTATCGTCCTCGATACGTCAACAAGTGCTGAGGCTTTATGATGCTCCTTTCGGGCTGTTACAGTTTTTAGATATTCCATGATGGATAACTGAAATTTCTGTTTTCAGTTATGGATCTAGGAAGTAAAAACTGTGATTTGCTGGTAATGGTATCGTTTTATTATTACGTCGAGGAATTTATGTCTTTCGTCTTTAATTCCAACCAGGATTATGTCTTCAGTCCAAGGAGATATATATTTTCTTAGAAAGTCTAATTCAAGTATGCAAGGGTCGATAATATTAGCTGCACTTGCCGTGTAATGGTAGATGGAACTTCCATACTTTAGGTTAACACTCAATTTTCCATCAATGTCGATTTTATCCCCGGACACAGTCCGGATGGTAACTCAGGGCGGAGTTCAGATGACCTTACCTTCCAATTGTTGAGCCATCTTTTCTGATGATGGTAACATTGACTTCTGTGTTGATGGTCTTATTACAAGGAACTCCTTAGATACGTCCTATGATGAAAAGTCTAGTACTCTCGTCACTCGTCAGAAATCTGAAGCTCTTTAAAACGAAATTTCTCATTATCTGTCAACCTCCGACTCTTAAAAAGGCCAAAAATTATATTTCCTCCTTGTTGAGAGCGGTTTAAGCTGCAGTGCTATGGGATGTTCTGTAGTTGGTTCTTACGTGGCTTTCAGCACCACAGTCGAACACTCTAGGGTAGGTTTGTTGCCACTGCTACTCTGTGTCAAGGCATTGACTTTCCTTGTTAAAGTGTCTAGACGAGCGGTCGCTTGATCTACGTTCTCCTGGACTTGAGCAACTTTGAGTGGGTGGCGGTCCCTATGATCTGCTTGATGGGCTGCTTCGAATTTCATGGCATAACAAAGTACGGTTGAAATCCTTAACATGCGCCATTCGCAGAATTTTCTCTATCTCAAGTTTCCAGATGCCTTCGATGAAGTATTGTAGTGACAGCTGGTCAGTCCCAAAAAGCGAAATGAGATATAGCTTCAACGTCAGCGGCGAGCTCCTGTTGTGTTTCCGTGGAGTTCTTTTGACGAGATTTTAATTGAAGTATTTTACAGTCTTTTAAATACTTCTTCCCAAGAAGCAGCTCCAGCACGGGGAAGAGATCTACGAAGTCTAGGTTGCGGTTTTCGGGAAGAGTTTGAAAAATATGTGCTGTCAAAAAGTCTGCTCTCACAGCAGTAGAAAAATGGCAGGTTTTAGCTTCGGCATCTCACCTATTTACCTTTGCCGCTATACAGAACGGCGTTCTGTACACTGGACAATAGATTTTTCTACCATTTGTGGATAGCTTTCAAGAGGGTCGGGACACAATGTTTTCAAATTTAAAGGCGTTAGAATTGTACACAGCTGTCGTTATGGATTTCTTTAAACTTTCATCTTTCTTGGTGTCAGCCACAGAAACCCTGTCATCAACTTGTTTTTCGATTTGTTAGTAGAACACAAAAACTCTTTCTTGAATATCTTCAGCTTTGTCTATTTTGCCTTGCCAAAGCCTCGAATTTGTTTTAAGTTGTGGCAGTAATTCCTTTTTACATCTCTTCTTGACCTCCTTGAATCTTTTCTTGGCCTGCTTCCATCTCTTGTTAGCCCGCTTTCATCTCTTGTTGGCCTGCTTTTATCTCTTCTTTGAAGGCAGCAAAGGTTGCTATCAGTTATTATAATCACTCTTGTCAATGGAATTCAATTCCACTTCTAACACCAAAAACTATTGCGTGCGTACGGGTTCGTAATAGATTGAATGTACACATAATTGAGGATAACCTGATAAATTTATTTTATCAAAAGGAATATTTCACAGTTGGGAACATTCCTCAGAAATACTCGTGCAACTCTTCACGATATTACACTAATACACTTCAATAGTAATCAGTAGTTACACTTAGCTGCTGGAAAATTTAAACTGTCCGCAATGTAAAGAGCATCTAAAGAGTAAATCTCACAAGGAGGTATCTTAATACTCCGAACTCACGCTGCATTAAACAACAAATGATAAACTGATGCTCTTCCCGGTCTTATATAATTTTCTCTCGGCGGCCGAGAGAAAATTATATAAGACCGGGGAAACCGTTAATGCTTTTCTTATCTCGAAATTACTGGGCATATGAAGGCCGGATATGATTAAGGTTACTTATAGGATCAATTACAGTTTTCAATTAAAATACGCATTACAGTTATACAGGGATCGGACCAAAATGTCCCAAATTTGGCTATTCCACGCAAAATTTGACGACTGGCGATATCTCGCCAATTACGCCAGATAGTTATTTACTCAATGTTGAATAGATTTTACTCTGTTGTCCTATTGTTACTGCAGAGCATCATCTCTTTCTAAGCATTTCATATTACATTATAAAAATACTACAGTTTCACATATAATTTCTTTAAAATTACTTAAATATAGAGAAATACTCTTAATAATACATTTTCCCATGCGTAGTGTCATGGCATAACTGGTGAGCACAATTAGCTAATAACTGGATGATTCATGACTCGAATCTCAGCTAAGGTTCAGTTTATTTTTTTGTTTTTTTAATAATTTGGAATATTTTATAGTCTCTAAGGTAGTTTCTAGGAACTAAAATGATTTGTCTCATAAATCGCCGCAGCCTGGATCCGATTGGGTTTCTTTTCACTGTCTTACCACCTTTTAAATGGGAACGCTAGAAGCAGGTAGAATGAAAAATGAGCAATGCCCTCGCCGAGACTCGAACCACTGACCTCTCGAATAAGCATCGAGTGTGCTCTACCACTACACCACGAAGGTATGCCAAGAAGGCGGGAGAAATGCATTATATATCCCCCCGTTTTAAAGGACGACTGAGGATTAGGGAACCCAATCGCTAAATCGTGGTGGCGCAGAATCATCATCCACAACCTTTTTTAGTTCGGGCGCCACTGTTGAGACATTAGGTTATTTAGAAGCAGGAAAGATGAAAAATGCGCAACGCTCTCTCCGGGACTTGAGCCTAGAGTACGCGACGAGTGTGCTGACCACTACACCACGAGGCTTGCCAAGAAGGCGGGAGAAATAGCTTATAAAACGTGGGAAAAATTATGTAATCACTGGAATTTAGGAAGGGATAGTCTACGATTTTAGATTATCCAAGCAACCAGAGTCCATGATCACAAAGGATAAGAAACATACAAATTAAGCATAATGATAACACAACCATTAGTTGCAAGGATAAATCATTGCGTTGAGGAATCAGTTAGTCATCGATGCTGAAAATTTTGCTTGACTCTATAACCGGCCATATAGGCAACTGTATTTGCAACAGAACCGTTATTTTTCAGCAGTCTTGGTCAAGGAATTCGTCTGCATTCCCACGAAAGTCATATAAAGTAGAATTACTACAGACTCCTAAAATAAAGCACAGTCAGCATGGAAGGTATCGATGGGCAGGAACGAAAGCCCTCACATACGACGTATGTACTCAATCACTCTGACAACACATCAACTACTTTGATAGTTCTTACATCAGACGATAGTAGCATAGTTATTTTACCTCCGTGGCAATTCGGGACGAATATAAAATCTCAGCAACATGATTCTTCCATTATTCGTAAAACTATATATTCCAATTTACATGCGAAGCCGGATTTGCAAGATTTGAATGAATAATTTTCTTTTCGTCTTACTTCGTTAGGGTTACTCTAAGTTTTGTAAATTATAAGTACGATTTTATCCATTTTATTGCAAAACTGTTTTATTTAACTTTTAATTAAAATTTTAATTTTAATGACATGGAAACAAAGGAGAAAAAGTGTTATGTAAGGCATAGTTTGTGTCTCTCTAAAACAAAACCTATTTTCAATCTAAACAATTAGCTTGGCCCTTCATATAATTTAATGGTTTATCAGAAACGTACTCATTTGTATCCACGTAATACATTTAGCAATTAAAAATGTAATAATATTCTAACTGGAGGTAAGTTAAAAAATTAAAAGTATCCGTTTTGTGAAATATGTGTACTCATATCTATTTGATGAAAACATTTAATATAAGAGAATATGTAATATTAAGGTAGTTTAAAAAATGAGTTATATTCTGCTATTTTTAATGAAAATCCTGTGTCTTAGCAAGAAGTAGACGGAATCTGCCAGTATATTAAACGCACTGAGAGATTCGTTAAGACCTAGGATCGAGTGACAAATATGGTAGTGCTTTCGGGGTGTTTTCTATCAAAATAATACATCTTGTATAACGATCTCCGTGATAGGATAAATAAATGACGAATGGGTATAGGTTATTCCACCATGAATGCTTTAATTTGCAAGTGGCGATTATTTGAAATAATAAAAACAACATATCATTAATATTTCTAATAATGTATCGATTTTTCATGGAAAATTCCAGTCATTTAATATTTGTCATAAAACGTGTCACACGGAATACCACACAATGCTTCATAATTAGCATAGCATTCATTTTGCATCTTCCTCTTCCTCTGGGCGACGTCAGGACGTCTTAGAACGAGAAATATCTACTGTGTGAAACAAATATGCACAAACGAAATAAATTGCGTTATTAAAAACCAACCAGGGTTTCTTGTACCTCATGCCTGACAATGTCATCAAAATCTCAGCTGTGTATACCAAATCACCTCATCTCGGAACAGTAAGAAATAATTGTGCATACACGTGACATATTACTGTAAAGTTATGAACCGAAGAGGATTTACAGTCATCGATAATGAATGCTAGAACCTTTTTTTCCAATTAAAGACTAAGCCAGAAAATAAAAATTGGCACATACAGCACTGCCAAAATGAAAGTCATTTTGTTGATTGTACACAAAATCGAAATTCACGGATTTTGAAAATTATTTACATTGGAAAATTATACATCTGTGGAACAAACGTCGACATTAACATATTGCAACACACAACAACTCATAGTTGACACATAAGGACACAAAAGAACAATTCCAAACTTCGTGGTTTGATTAGTTTAGGTACAAAAAATGCCGGCCTGCGCACAGCTGATTTGAAAACAAAACAAAAAAACAAACAAAAAAAAACATGAACTTTTAAGTTGGATTAAACGCTATCGGATACTTCATTGAATCATTATCATTTGTGTGCGCTTTTTGAAGGGGTCGAAAACTTTTAGCTCATTCTGTGGGATCAAACAGGTCAAAGGTTTCAGTCAATGTGATATTCTTTTTTAAAAACCAATACTTCAAAGAAGATCTAACACGGCTGTCTCTAACGTTAGGAAGAATATGCTGAGAAATGGCAGAAATGTTCTAACTCTGTACAATTTCCAAACAAAATTAGTATACATATATATATGTTATAAAAAATACAATGGCTATGCATCCAAATAATTGGCAACCTCAATATTAAAATTTTAAATTTGGCATTCTCCCCTAAGTTCATCTGTGCTTCCAAATTCGAGATCTTTCCACGTTACATAACAAACTAAATTTAACCAATAGCAGTTTAGTTGCATTTGTGCACCTACGTAGTATAAACACTGCTTCGCGATCAATCACATCATGCCTTTTCTTAATTTCTGCCATGCAACAAATCTTCGCTGCTTATGCTTTTCTGCCTAAGATGTTTACGTCGTACTTTTAAAACCGGTGTACATCAAAATTATCGATTTAACTACGGTTGGATAAATGTGTACCAAGATGATTTGATATTTGTAAAAATAAAGATTGGTGGTACTACAAAAATCCAGTTTTATTATCTTCGTCATCTTGTCTTTCACCCTCAGCCATGACGACAGCAAGCTGCTAAAAGTACCGGCGTCGTCTACGTACCTAAGATATCATATATCTATATCTATCTGTCTATCTCTATATATATACTTATCAAAATAAAGGCTAAAGTTACTGGAACGTTTGCCTTGTTTCAGTAGCAATATTTTGCTTAAAATTTAAAGATTTTCTTGATAAAATTGTCCTTGTATTTAATGAAATTCTGCAGAATAGTTCCTCTCTTGAAAAATAGTTTAGGCCCCCTAGGAAATGCCTATACCTAAGGAATATATACATCAATCGGAATATAAGAGAATGTTACATTTATAGCTACCGATTTCCCTTGTTCTCTGAAACATCGGATTTGCAAAAAACTGGCAAACAAAAGAGCAAGGCCTTGTAGGATTTAAAGGATTTTACTATATGTTATAGATATTTCATATTCAGGATTTATGTTTTCGATATCTCTAGGAAAACGATTTTGGTTTTGCAAAATACTTTTATCTAAGGTTCTTTTGTCATGTCTTCTAGCTTTTTTTCCAGGAGAAGCAGCTGTGGCTCTTGCACAATGTATAAAAGTAAAAACTATTTGATATCTGAAATTGACGTAGATACTTAATATAGAAATACAGTTGGTAAAAGAATTTCATTGATTTTGAAATGAATAGCGCAAAAAAATAAATAGTCAAAACAGTATACATAAAGAGATTAATATGAGTGCAAATCGTAAACAGTTCATTCACGATATATCAACTCTAAGACATTAAAACGTTTTTAAAGACTTAAATATGCTAAAAGTTTTGAAGCTAGATAACAGAAAAGATATTGAAGGAAAGCTCCCAGATTAGTTTCTTTATGCATATATTTGATTTTTAAATTTCGTGTACTTCCAAACCAAGCAAGTAAAAAACAAACTAAAATTGAATTTTTAATTTATTAAATTTAGAGACTTGCTGTTTGTCAATATCAAATTTTAAATATTTCAAATATTTCCTTTCCTGTTCCTGTAGAGATCATAGGACATTTGGAGATGGAGAAATAAAAAACCTACCGCATCCTTGCTTGAAATCTAAGAACAGAACTCTCAAATTCTAGATCGACATGCTAACTACTTACATCAAGCACGCTGAAGATTATATTATAATTCGTTACTTCTTTCGCAATTAGGTAACTGGGAAAAGGCAACTGGGAAAAGTACAAGAGATAGTGTAAAAAATTTAGAGGTGGCACATTATCATGCACCACTTCAGATACAGATAGAAATTTCTGTCTAAGAAATATGAAAATGAACCATATGTGTGCTTGGATTCGAACCACAAAACATTGAAATGCTAACCAGTTACACAGTGAGAGCACGTACGGGCGAATGCGGGTATTCTTTACAAGAATCGACTTAAAGGATTTTAAATAGACTTTTACAGATAACTTTATATGTGAAAATCTGCAATAAATGACTTCTGCACCTTTTGAAGAATATTTCTCTTGATTCTTCTGAATGCTATTATGTATTTTAAAGAGCAATATTAATAATAAAAATTTACGATAATATAATCAAGCACACAGAAAAAGACAAAAGACATTTGGGAATTTCCTTCAGATGTTTTGAGAAACGGTTAATCTAAAACTAAGATTTAATACATACTATATTTATAGAATTTAATATTTATTTTGTAAACTTAATATTCCTTGCAATACTATCTTAAATTTCCATACATTATTACAAATTTCCATACATTAGTAATATCTTAAAAATCCATAACATTAGTAAAATCTGCATATTAATTGTGCTTTTTTAATATATTTAATGTTTTCCTAGCTTTCCATTATATTGATAATACATTTTTTCTGATAGTAGGGTAATTAAAAATTGTCCAGATCGTTTCATTTGTAAGAACTATGTTAATGTTTTATTTAATGAAATATTACAAAATTATTAATACGCCTTAATTGTACCTACATGAATTAAGTTTTAATGAAGAGGACAAAATATAAAACAAAATATCTAAAGTTATATATATGAGCATTTAATCAATCTTTTTGCAAATTGTTTTACTTAATTCATTAATTACGATTACATTGCTAGTGAAAAATTATTTTTTGATCTTTATGCTAATTGTGCAATTAAAGACCTATTAAGTCTACATTTTCGAATTTAATTGTTAATTTCCTTTTGGACTTCTCTGTTCAATTAAGGCATCATATTCTAACTTTTCCCAAAATTGCCTAGTGGATAGTTAAAAACCTTTGACGTGTTTTTTTTTTTCAGATAAATTAAGCGTTGTGGTGCCGTTCTATCAACCACCATTTCTATTTAATGTCAGAGATAATTTTATTGGTACTTATGCATGTATATTATATATTAACATTAAAATATAGAAATTATATATGTTCAAGAGACTCCAAATATATACTTCCAAAGTATTTAATGCTAATTCTCTGGTGTCAGAAGGAGTTATTTAACACTAGAAGTATAATTTTCAAACATGTTATTCAATTTCAGCAAAAACTAAAAACTTTTTATAACTAAAGTTCAAATTTCTTCTTTTACGATTATTTTTATTGCACTACATTAGTTTCTTCATTAAGTACAACAATTCTTTAACCTTACACGTTGCCAAAAAATTGATCTCTGAACTGGGAAGCGTGAAACTTTGCTAGAAAACCGTCACAACCTTCTTTTGATTAATTTCAAAACAACACCACAGTTTAAGTGAGCTTTTTGATATCTGCATGCCTCAAAGTCTCTAATCCGTAAATATAATCAAAAGTAACCAGCAATGCACAGTTTTGTTTTCTGTGCACACTGAAGATTATTTAAAGCTTTCCTTATTTCTGAAAAATATTAAGCTATGAAAGTAATCTTTAACGTTACACATCCTACTCAGACTTACAAATCACTTAGAGGTAGTAAGGATATCTATTTCGTATCTTCGACTTTTAACCAGAAATAACAGCAGTCGTTTGCTTAGTATGAAACTTCCATTATGAGAGATCAGAATTTAACTAGTGGTTGTACAAGTACAGTCTTCGTACACTAACTCTAGAGCTCCGCCCCAATTTTGGCGTAGAGCGCGTCGATGAATGGACTCGAGGATCATGACTCCTCTTCCGCTACAACCGAAACTTTTAGAGAGAACTTTTGTCTCGCCAGCACTTTCAGTGTGTATTTGCGGTACAGATACTATCCACTTATGCAGTGTTATATATCCCAGCCTAAGTCGAACAATATGGCAGCCAGCATCGCTAACCAATACTTCCATCAGCACACAATAGCCTTGACAGTTACAGTTACAGGTTAAAGCCCGTCAGCTGTTGTGCAATCCCGTAGGCATATTAGGTTGTAGAGCCATTAGGTACATCGTTGAAGCAGAAATGAAAAATGAGTAATGCTGTCGCCGGCACTCGAACCACGGATCTCTCGAATACGTGCCGAGCGTGCTGACCACTACACCACGAAGGC
The DNA here is from genome assembly GCA_000611955.2 of Stegodyphus mimosarum. Classification (NCBI taxonomy): domain Eukaryota; kingdom Metazoa; phylum Arthropoda; class Arachnida; order Araneae; family Eresidae; genus Stegodyphus; species Stegodyphus mimosarum. The sequence goes on along the minus strand of KK117931.1, from coordinate 1,062,342 downwards.
ATGTCAAGAAGGCAGGAGAAATACCTTATATAATCCTCCTTTTAAATGCACCTGGGGATTAGGGACGCAATAGCCAAATCCTGGTGGTGGAGAATCATCATCCACCATCTTTTTTTGTTCGGGTGCCGCTGTAGATTTATTAGGCTAGAAGGAAGGAGAAATACCTTACAAGATAATGTAATGAAATATACGAGTGTTCTGAAATATTCCTGCTCTATAATAATCGGCATCGCTGGGCCTTGGTAATTGCTAAGCTTTCATCTCAATTTCAAGGAAAACCGTTTCGGTCCGAAGGTCTCCCACCCCTCGGACACAGCCATCAGTTTCTCAAGAGAACTTTCGACTCACCGCACAGACACAATACTTCTACAAACATACCCATTATCCGGATTTCAAACCCGTACCTCGGTATATCACGAAAAAAGCTCTATCTTATGAATATGGAATAAAAATGCGTAATTACTTTGTCATATGTTACAAATATATTTTGCTTTACAATCATAATTAAAAAGTAATTTAATTCTCGCAAAAAAGTTATTCATATCTCATTCAGGAAAGGCTGAAGATAAGTGTTTATAATCAGCCCAAAGGCATCGAAGCACTATCAATCTAATTTATGCAAAGGAGAAATTTGATATACTTCTGCTTTAAGTGCAAGTAAAACAATAACGGGGTGCTTGAAAACATTTACTCTTAAGACGTACCTCGTTAGAATATCAGCACCAAAACCTACTTAATAGGTTTCGTAATTAGGTAGCACTTGAATTTGCATAAAAGTAAAAATACCTGGCTGATGTCAGGCTTAATATGCTGGAGTTAATGATGCAGAAAACTGGATGGCTACTCGAAAGTTTTCGTTTTATTCTAAACCTGTGAAGAAAATGTCTTTTTAATAATATATGCTTTTCTTTGCTTTCATCTTGCAAGAAACGAGCCGTTAACTATTTATCTGCAAGTAATGGCTCCGAGAAAAGGCATGTGTTAGGGTAAATTAAAGTAAATGCTATGATTCCTGATGCAACATGCACATATTCTAAATTATGCTATGCAGAAGTTTGTGCAATATGTAGACAGCATTAATTTCCCAAAGCGGTATATGAAATCATTAGAATCTATATTTGAAATGTTTATTTATGTGTCAATTTGTTTAACAGCTCATTATATGGCATATTTCAAAAATAATTATAGAATATATATCTGATCCTAGATACAAGGTATCGGTTTTATAAAATGAATCGAATAAAATACTATTAATTATCACCGTCTAAATATAATTCAGATTGCGGCAGGTTATATATTTTAATAAAAATATACAAAAATTTATTTCGTTTTACATACCTTTTAAGAACAGATTATACAGTCCAAAAATATACATATTCAAATTATAAAAACTATAAGGTATTTCACCCGCCTTCTTCGCGTGCCTTTGTGGTGTGGTGGTCAGCACGCTCGACTTGTAACCGAGAGGTCTGTGGTTCGACTTCCAGCGATGGGGATGTTAATTTTTCATCTCTCCTGCTTCGAAATAATATAATGTTTCTACAAAACTACTCGGGATTATATATGTTATGGCAAAACACCGAAATCTGGAAAATGTCGACTTTCACCGGTGAATATCAACATTCACATAGTCGCTTGGTGTATGTCCGAAATATTTTCCAAATACTTTTACATCTGACTTACACCAGTAAATGTCGACATTCACCATGTACTAATGGTGAATGTTGAATATATGAGAATATTATATTTTCTTCTCCGTAATTCAGTCGCAAAAAAAACACACAAGTACTTACACAATACATTAAAAATGAGAAAGGAAAATAATAGAAGTTAAAAAACTTACTTAATTATACAGTACGTTCTAAATGAGAAAATAAAGTAATAGTAATAAAAAACTTACTACATTATGTGATTCAAATCTGATTAATTGCAACAACTTAAACTATTATGAGACTTTGAATTGCACAAGAGGCCCTTGCTTTTACAACTGCATTTATGGGAAACAGCAAGTCACCTCTCTTTTCGACCTACACCAGTGCATATCTGTGATTGTCGACATACACCGGTGAGGGTCCGAATGTACAAGAATGTAATGCAATATTCCATCTTTCACCGACGTATTTGGCGAATGTTGACATTTTCCGGTGAAAGTCGACATTCTCCAATTTCGGTCTTTCACGGTAGTATATATATATAAACGGTAAGAACAGCATTCAAATACTATTCATGGTCAAGCAAATTTTAAAAGTTTTTAAAGGAATGTTCACTTAAGACAATCATCCACACATAGATATGGGTTTTGCATATTTTTTCACTAGACATTTTAAGAACCGAAAACATTTATGAGTTTCTATAAACGAGAATTTCACTACTTATGTTAAACAAGCAAAATCATTTAAATTTTAAGATTGATCAAAGCTGATATTGTATATTTTTAAGAAGGAGTTTCTAGAAATAAATATTGTTTTGTAAGGAATGACATACTAATTTCTTAGGACAGCGTGCGTAAAAATTTCCATTCTTAATAGTTTTACTAAAATATATCAGTTTTTTAGAACTATTACAATTATAAACTCCAGTTTATTCGAAGCTCATCTTAAAATGGAACCAAGTATTATAACCTAAGGAGATAAGTAATATTTATAATTGTCAACAGGACCTGCCGATGATAACTTTACCTAAGTGAACAGTCTAACCTATTAGCGGCGCCGTCCAGACGGTACAGATAGTGACATAAGCCGCTGAGTCGGCTAACGACCCAGATATATTTCCTATAACTGTGTGGAATTGGTTACCAACCCAACAGACCTCAACCACTGTATGCCAGACCGCAGTCCCGAGGCTAGTCCAACAGACGAGGCAGGCGGCATTAATTTAATCAAGTAAAATCATGTGCAAAGTTTACATATACACAGATTAAAACCCAAATAGCGAATACTAAATAAAAATGAAGGATGTGTTTACGTAGAATACGCATAGGTTACCATGTAATACAAATATTGGATAATCCTATACAATATTTAAGATACAAAAAGACATAAACACTGTTACTACTAATTACAAATTTAAAAAAAAAACTGAATACATGTGCAGAATAAAGGAATTTAAACTTCAAAAAAATACGTACACTGCGAAAAAATAGGACGGTTCTATATTTCCCATTCTACTGGACCGATTGACGAAATTCAATTTGCGTTTTCCATGTTCCGAAAACGTGACTTAGGATATATATTAAATTTATATGTAGCTTTGTTCTAATATAGGTACTTTGACACAAAATGGGATTTTATTGAAATAACATATCAATTTGTTTCCATATTTCGATTCTACGACTCAAATTATGCCTAAATATTAAATTTTATAAAATTTGGAGCGAAATTTACGGAGAAATGCAAATATTTAACTTGGCACATTTTTTTTTCAGTTAGAGCCCAGAATAATTCACTTGGCGAACTTTTTTAATATATGGCAACCTATTTTCGATTCCCTTCCATTGTGTAAAAGAGCAAAAAAAGTCACATCATTCCTATCTCTATACACTGTGGATGAGCGGATAAAAAGTCACATCTCTCTAACTTTCAAATAATTTTAACAAAGTGCGTAAACCATATTTTCGTTATTATCGCTTTCAACAAATATGCCAAATTTCAAAACGCGCCAATATATAAAATGACGTATATTTTCGGAAATTTTGAATGAAAAGCTCTAATTTTTGTAGGTATGCTTAGAAATACATCTACTTTAAGTTGATTGTAAAAACGTTATAGGTTGTAATTCAAAATGTTTTTCGAAAAATTTATAAAAATTATTTAAAAATACAAATTTTAAAAATAAATCATAAATAGAGGAAATCTTATTTGGAATGAACCTAAATTTTGAAATGTATAGGAAGGAATCAAATAAGTTTCATAAAAAAGAGATATTAATAAATACATACCAAATTGAATTAACAATAAGGAACTAAAATGTTGAGAGCCAATTGTTTAAAAACTACTCGTGCGATTTTTACAAAGCTTGGAAGTTTGACATAATTTGTACATATCTTAAGTCGCGTTTTCGAGACATGAGAAAAGCAGTTCGAATTTCGTCAATTGGCCCAGTTGAACAGGAAATACAGAAATGTCTTTTTTTTTCGCAGTGTACACTAGGCATATTTTCTATTACAGCCATTTATTACAGCTTTTATCTCCTGCCGAGTAACCCGTTATGTTTCAGGTTATGAAAACGTTGTTTCCAGAAGCTTATGCTTAGCTGCTTCCTGTCTTGCCAGCGGATAAAAGAAAGAAAATAGAGTTTAACAACGGAGTTGCTATCTCGGTGAGACCACAGGTGTCTTTTAAACAACAGCAACAAAAAGTGAAAAACTTCAAATGATTCTACAAGTATCTCCAAATTAAAATGTGTTAGAATCAAAATATGGCGGCTGGCTCTCCTCTCCCCAGTCTCCTTTTAAATGGGGGGGAATAAAAGGTATTGCCCATGACCGCGTGACTTCGTGATATACTGGAAATGTACCGCTAATAGTCGGAAGCTACAGTGTTTTGAAATCCCGGGAAAGCATTGCTGAGTTTTCTCATTTCCTTTTCTGAAATAAACCTGATTGATTCTACAAACATAATATATATTAAGCCAAATACTTCCCTGATCCTTGATCAATGTGTTAAACGATATTGTAGCATAGTAATTAAGTAATTTTATACCAAGTCGCATATTTGAGTGGTCAGTGCGCATACTCTGAACAGTTGCTGGGCGGCTGGACTCTGGAGGGATAGTGGGTAGAGGCTTTACCTAGTTGCTAATTCGAAACAGACTGCTGCTTCTTCTACTTTCACCTCTACCTCTCTACCTCAATGATCGGTAGAGGTGCCAGATGCGATATCGTTGATATGCGATATCGCATCTGATGGTGCCTGGTGCCAGATGCGATATCGGTTTCGAATTCCGGAAAAGTCCTGGATGTGTACTGGAGCAGAGCTGGGAAAATACGTTGTGCCACGTACAAGGTGCCCAAGGATTTTACCAATGACAGAACTCACCTCTTGCCACTTGCTGATGGTAAAAATCGTGGACTTTATCTGGCTTAAACTCGAACCAGGAGGATTAATAACAGCAAATCTACAAGATAAAGAAATAATAAAAATTCTTCACCTCCCTTTTTAGAAAAATGAACAGTAGTAATATACAATCTAAAAATAAAACATACTATCTCATAATGAAAGTCATTTGAAAAGAATAAGAAACCAGACTGTTTTAGGAAAGGAAAATGTTGCTTTTTTCCATGAATAAAATAATTTCTGTTCTTGATTCTTGCTAATGGTTAAAAGAATTCTCTTTCTAGCCTTTTCAGCAGAAGTTAAGTGGCAGTAGGTTGTAACGTTGATCCCAGCATCTATTATAAGCCATTATTTAATTGGTTAATAAGGACATTAATCAATTATATATTTATTGGGGCATATCAATTATAAATTTATTTGTGACATCAATTACCCATTTACATCTATTATAAATTTATTTGAATCAAATATAAAAAAATCCCTGCACATAAAAAGGATTTAAAAAATTTCGCTTGCTTGAGAGAAAGACATCATTTTTAAGGTATCATCTTCAATGCAGGTATTTGATAAAACTGTATAAATTTAAGGAAATTTAAGTGCTAAATAATAATTGTATGTTTCAGAGATAAAGAGCATTTCTAAGAGCATTTTATGAAAGTTCGATTTATTCTTCTTTGTCATTTCATTATGGAATGTTTGCACTACATATTATTTTCAAGGACTCACTTAGACTGTTACGAAAAAAAATTATTATAGAACTTTTGAGTGTTAATTTAAAATTACAGTTGAATAACTGACAATAACTTCTGATGCCGCCCACCAATATCTGAAATCTATTGACTGTGATTGACGTTAAACTAAATTATAGAAATTATCACCCTTGTAAAGTAAATTATATTATTTAAAGGCTCAAACACTTTACGTCAATATCTTTGAGACCGAAATGAGGTAGCTCCTGCCTGTTGTTTTGGTATAAACTCAAAAAACATCAACTTTCAATAGGAAATGAAAAAAACAATTCGCTTTCAAATTTTAAAAGCACTATCTCTGCTTAAAATAATGTTATATCCTCTGACGTTCATATAAACACTTCAGTCACCATCTACACAAAAATTCCTAAACGCTACAGATAGCAACGAATGTCTTTCATTGAAACACAAATACATAAACTTCTTAAGACACCTAAAAGGATGCATCCACAAGTAAGATTTTAATCATAAGTTCATTGAAATAATAAATCCGATCGTATAACTCAAATACACATAAAATAATTAATTCCACAACTAAACTGCCATACGTTACTCAGGTTTGTTTTGGAATATCCATGTTTCTAGGATCACAAGGAGAACATGAGAAACGAATAAAATAAATATACGCAATATTTACAATTTAAATATTTTTAAGCCTAGATTAATATAAGGGTTTCGTAACGATGGTGACTGAATCTAGGTCCCTACATGAACATATTCTAAGAACACTCGCAAACAAAACCCTACATCTAAAACTAAATTTGAAGGACATACAAGCTTCCCTCACCAGTAATATAGCAATAATTTGATCTTCTGACATTTAGTTACGTTCCTTAATGTAATAGTCTGTTCCCATTAAATCAATGATACTTTTTATGAAACATTTAAGGTTTTTCCCTCATTAATTTAATTTAATTCATAACTTATCATAATTATGCATTTTAACAATAATTTTATCGATTATTAATTAAGTAACATTTCAGATTTTCATTTTGAAGAATAAAGATAGCAAAATTTAGCTTACCTTTTGTGTACCCAGCAACAGCAGTTAAATCTCCGAAACTTCATTGGTGTGAGAGATGTATCCATTAATGATAGGATGCATACTTAAGCACAAATCATATTCATCTATAACTAAATAATATAAAGCGACAGATACATTAATGTTTGCATACAAGCACACATGAAAGCTTAATAAGAAGTAAAGATCAAGAGTATCATGGGATATATTAATTGGGTGTGATTGACGTAGTTGGAGTGGTTGATGCGGTTGGTATGGTTGATGCGCGCGCACCTTGTCATTTCTAGGGTTACCAGAAGTAAGTTAAAAAATAACATTTTCTTCTCAAATGCCTGATAATTTACAACACATTTATCATTAAAAACAACTGATTATTCCTCAGAAATTAAACTTCGAACATTCTAATAATCAAACAATAAAGAAAAAATAGAAAAAAATCAGTCACAGCTTCAAAACACAAGAATATCTATAAACGAAACTGAAGGTCCTCGTCGTAAGTTATCCTTGCGAAAACGCACATTGTTTTTCAAAAGTAAAACAGAGTCCAAGCCATATAATACGCTTGGGCGGATCACACCGTCCACAAGAAAATCAAGAGAATACGGCGATTGAAAATATACTCCTTAAGATGTTTGCAAACTGGTCTGACAGAGATGTTCTTCCTTTAATTTCTTTCCTACAGCTAGAAGTTCCATTTTCGGAGTTCCACGCACCATTTCGACCAATCAAGCATTTTCCCTCAACAATTTCAGCCCCCAAAATAAATACTAGAAATGTCAAGTTTTTAGCCTGAGAGATCCAAGCTCAGAATAAAGCGCATAGCTTGCAGTAACTACGGGAGCTAAGAAGAATTCTCGTCACAGCTACAAACATAGTAGTCGGGAAAAATTGGACACGGAGACCGATGGCATAAAGAAAAAGAGCCTGCCTTGTCATTCACGGAACACTTCTCACTTTTAATTATTCTCATCCGATAGTCTCATTCATGTATTTATTTTGCTATCCTTATTTAAAATTTTATTACAGAAATTACAGAAAACGCTGTTGACATTTTATTATAAGATACGGCACAGGAAAACACATCATTACCGATAATAAAATAATAAAATTTAAATATGATCCTAAATGCAAAGTTGAATCAAATACAGAAAATTAATCTTATCATCATCAATTTAATTCAACTCTCTTTGAAACAATATTATTACCTCATTCTTCCAAAGAGATCTATATTTCCAAAGAAAAAAATATTGATCTAAAGAGTTCAATACCTAGCAAAGTATACTGTTTTTCTCAAAGTGCATTTTAAATATATTTTTTGGTTAAGGGTTATGAACGGTTAATTTTTTTGGTTTATGAATTAGTATTTGGTGAAATTCTGCTTTATTTAATGTCCATTATTTGAGAATATGTATAATTTTATCGCAAACCTAAGTATGTGATGATGTTATTACCGGTACAGATGTGGAAGCTCGTTACTAAAAATGAAGGACTGTGTGTGGACCACGTGTGGACTGAACGTGAAAGCCCTTTACTAAAATGAAGACTTTTTATATCTATAAATGCATTTCTTTGTTAGCATAAAATCCTTACAGCTTTCTAAAATATCAGATTAGAATTTCATATTTTTAAAACCAAATATTAATAACTTTAACAGAAAATTAACTATGTAAAATTGATTACAGATTTTGGCGTGGTATATGTAAAAATAAATCATGTAATTTGAAAAATCCACGATGCACCCGGAAGAACTAAACAACAGATTTTCCTGTTTCTTGTTGGATTTCTTGACTACTGCATCACAAAGGAATACACAATTACACGCATTTTGAGCATAAAATATTGCAGCTACATTGTGAACCAGTTAATATAAATGTAATTAATGTAGTAGTAATTAACGATTCTAGGATTTCTTTAAGATTCAGATGTGGCGCAGTTTCGCAAGTCGAATTTTTTTCATAAATTAATTTTAGCAACTTATATAAGTGCCGTGAGACTGAATAATTTCGAAGCAATTCTATTCTGTTTTTAGGAACTTAATTGGAATCAAAGCGTAGAATATTTTGCATTTTAATATTTATAATGAATTTATTCTTGTTCAAATGTAAGATTCACATAACAATAATTTCAGCTTCGCTTATAGTAGGAAGAATGCTATATTCATATTAAGCAGCTTTTAATTTAAAGTAGCATATCGGAAATAAATATCTGATCCTAATTCTACCATTAAGACGTCAAAGAAACACGTACATAATTCTACTTCATACAAAATTCTGATAAAAGTATGAATAGCGTGTAACGAAAAATACAGTCAAAAACGTCTAAGAATGATATTTTCTCATGTAACATCGAATGACAGACAACATAATTTTCCCGTATCTCCTTTCAGGCTTGATGAAGACAAAATTGAAGGTTTTACTTCTCATCAGTACGGTGATACTGAAAAAAAAATATATATATAAAAGAAATGTAAAAAACTAAATAAAAAGAAAAAAACAATCTGAAAGCTTTCAGATTTTAAATTACGTCCAAAGGGCGTTTTTTTAACTTTTTGTGTGTTAACTTTATTTATTAAATATCATGTTCTACCGTCTTTTTCTGAAAATAAGACATCCTCCGAAAATAAGCCCTATCGTGATTTTCGGAACTTTTTGTAAAATAAGACATCCTCCGAAAATAAGCCCTATCGTGATTTCCGGAACTTTTTGTAAAATAAGACATCCTCCGAAAATAATCCCTAGTTAAAATAATGTGACAAAAAGAATTCGTTAAAAAATGCTGTTGATTTATTAAGTAATAATATGTTTAGCTTTCGTAATACTTGTATTTCAGAGAAATGTTTGAAACAAAATATTCCGAGAAATTAATTGTTTACCTCTACAGTTAGTTTCAAATTAATTCTTCGAATTTATCTTAAAAATACAACATACGGCAGCAGTCTACATTGAGCGACAGTGCAGGTGTACAACGTTCATTCATTTCAGTCTTGTAAGTCTGATTATTTCCTCATACGTAATTTTATTTAAAAATAAAGTGAATAATTTTTAACCCCAGTTAAAATGAGTACAAAACGAAAGAGCTATGCTATCCAGTACAAAAAGGGAATCGTGGAAGAATCCAGGGGTGTAGATCTTGTAGCATTCTGTAAAGAGAAGATGCTGGATCTCCGTATGGTTCGTAAATGGCGTGCAGTCTGCGATTACTTGTGTCAACTGGTGGACCAAGGAAATGAGAAAAAACGCAGAGTTGGATCAGGTCGGCAGCCGTTATTTTCTGAGTTGGAAGATTGCATCTGGAAATGGATTGCAGGCAGGAGAGCAATGGTTTTGGTTGTGCGCAGGGCTGATATTCAAAAATTTGCCCTTGAAACAGCAATTGAATTTGATATATCCACAGAAGAATTTAAAGCATCGTCACACTGGTTGGACAACTTCCTTAAACGATATGAACTGTCTCTAAGGAGATCAACAACATTGTTTAAGCTGGAAGAAAATGAAGTTGTTAAGCGTGCACTTGCGTTTAAGCTTTTTGTTGCTTGCATCGATTTTTCGAAATACCAACTCTCCAACATGATTGCTATGGATGAGACCGCGGTATTCCTAGGCCAAGGAGCTCAAACGACAGTTCACCACAAGGCTTCTTCGTCAATTTACGTTCCTTCTACCGGTTACGATAGTGCACGTGTTACCTGTATTTTGGCGATTCGTCTAGATGGCAAGAAAGTATCGCCATTTTTAATCACTAAAGGTAAAAAAGACCAGATTCAACGTGTTTCAGGAATTTATGTCATTGAAAGTGAAAAAGCCTGGTGCACCCAAGCAGTTATAAGAAAGTGGGTTGATTTTATGCTGCCACCACTGTTGAGGGGTCAGAATAGAGGTTTACTAGTTTGGGATTCAGCCAGTACTCACCGCGCTAAAGACATGAAAAACTTTCTTGCTGAGAGGAAGATTGATCAAATAATGATTCCGGCAGGAATGACTGGTTACCTCCAGACACTTGACATTGCAATAAACAAGCCATTCAAGGATCATTTGCGGATGGAAATCAATGAATATATTGAAAACAGAATGGTGAGAAATCATCGAGGTAATTTTGTAAAACCAGGCTTACAAGAAGTTGTGAATTGGGTAAAAAATTCATGGGACAAAATAACTGATAGTGATGTTTCCAATGCACTACGAACAGGCTACTTAGACAAGAAGTATTCATTTAACGATAGCTATATCGCAAGACATGAGAGATTCGGACCAATGATTCAACAGGAAATGGATTTGGAAGAAAATCAGAATATAATTCAGAATTTTATTTATGACGATGTTCCAGAAGAAGATGACATGACTGTAATTGAATAAATTTAAATTTCTGTATTCTGTGTAAAATAAATATTAAATAAAAATATATAAATATACTTTAAATTTTGCCCTCCCCCGAAAATAAGCCCTAGCGCGTATTTTGGACCAAAAAAGAAAGTAAGACAGTGTCTTATTTTCGGAAAAAGACAGTATGTACTTAAACCATAAAATTCAGCTCAATAGCAATATCGCAAAATAATTTTAAAATGAACATATCTTTAGGATTTCTGATACTGAGTCTCGTGGGCTGGAGATAAAAAAGTTTTTTTTTCGTATAGTGTTGCCATTGCTCGCTGTGAAGTCTTCGAGTTTGTGAATTAAAAATTCGTTGAATTGTTGCAAAATATGAAATCGATAATAAAACAAATTTCAAATTTAAATTAGGGCTTCCACATGCCCATATTCTGTGGAAGAATATGTTATTCAAAACTGGATGGCTATAGGTACCGCTGTTTTATCACAATGCGAGAAACGTACATACATTTATGCAGATTCTTCATTATTTAATTTCTTTAAATAAAATATAGGGCGATAATGTTTGTGGCAACAATTTGAAAAGTGAATCGCAATTTATAGTTTTCAACTTAGAATGACAAAACGAAATTAATAGTCCTTCAGGGCAAATTGTCCCTTTGGACTAAGAAAGGAGAAGAAAAAAGGGAAATTGCAGCTACAGTTTTCATTGACTTCAAAAGAATTCCCTTAAGCATATTAAGCCTTAATATAATATTAAACGTATTGAAATGTCAAGAATAATCAATTTTTGAATTGTTTTAATATTTAATGTCAATGTTGCACGTCTGTGCACTACACAAACACTTCTGGAGCCATTCAGCAACCATACCGTTTCTTTTAACTTATATCTCATCCTATCGTTTAATTTCAAACATATAAGGATGTATAAACATAAAATACTACCATTACATAAAAACTAAGCAAAAATATTGCAATTAATTCTGAATGTTTTAAAGTGGTTGTGTAAGAAATATTTTTCTCTATGATTGTTTTTGTTTGCAAATGGTTATCCGTGGTTCCAATCCAGGTGAGAGCACACTTCATTTTTCACTTCTTCTGTGAGAGAAAAACCTATCAATCTTTCCGGTGACCGAATTGAAATGTGGTGAAAGTTAAATATTTACAAATTCAGGTTTTTTGACTAAGTCTCCTGCATTTCCATAATTTACTCATACGTAGGCGAGACTTTAAGGAGGAAGGTACTGCCTTAATTTAAGGAGGAATACTTACTTTAAGGAGGAATACTTTTAAGGAGGAATACTTTAATACTGTCTTACTTTAAGGAGGAAGGTACTGCCTTACCTTCTGCAGCCTTATCTTGGCATTTGTTACCATGTCCAGTTTGCAAACGGAAGATTCGTGGTTCGAATACCGGTGAGGTAATAGTTGGTTTTTCGCCCTGCTATGAATGAAAATAAGTTTAAAGTCTAAGCTTTGCTGTTCTTTACATCTGTACAGAACAATTAAACTTACATTATTAACACATATTTAAGGCTTGCGTTGCTAACAATGTAGTAATGCTTTTCATAATTTTGTGAAATAGAAAGGACTAATGCATTTTTGCATCTTTTATAATATTACGAGATTAATTTTATTTTAGAAAGCACTTGTTATGTTGAGAAATATATCGTATATATAAGAATGGTCTAATTTTAACTCATTCTGCTGATAGATTACTAGAAGAAAATATTTACTCCATTGCCTCAAAGTTTAAGCAACTAATGGCGGGAATAGAGCACAGTATGCACTTTCAAATTTGTATCTAATGATGATGACCCACATAACATTACGTAATTCATATTGCGGGCTAAATTACTTGCTATAAACAATGCAGAAATCATCATTATAAATATAGAGCGAATGGAAAGGAAACGATTTAAATAGAGAATGGAATGAATTTTAAAAGTTCCGTCTCATGCATGTCCGTATATCCAGATCTAAAATCTCAGGTATAGTAAAATATGTTCATTCAATAATATAAACTATCTACTACATATAAGTTACAAAAATTTAAAGCTAATCATATAAATGTATTTTATACTATTCTCGTCTAATATATTCAACTGTCTTCCAAGAGTTTGCCATGAATTTTATCAGTCTGAAATTAGTGGTCAATTACAGCCTGTCCGACGATGAAAACTAGCAAATAAAAGAGTGAATAAGCTAAGAAGCAACAAACAGGGATGGAAAAAAGGATCACATATTTACACAAAGTATACCAAAAAAGTACCTCCCCCAAATCTGAAGGGAGATATTTACAATTTATTAAGTTTATTATTATATTTGTTAATTATATAAGTCGAAGCAAAATTGATTTATTTTAAACTGAACCAGGCTTTAAAATTGAATACTTGCTACTTAAACCCACTGGGATTTCTTCGAACGTTTTTAGATCTCGTCACCACAACTAAACGTGATAATTTAGATGTTGGCGAAGGAGATGCACGAAGAGATAATAATAATAATTGCTAGATGAACAATTTCATTTCTTTAAAAAGAATTTCTTGATACAAATGCAGTTACACGGGCGCAGAAAGAAGCGTATTCTTAAATATTTCTATCAGTAATGTTACTGTTTTGGCAAGAAATTTTTAGAACATAAAAACGCAGCAGGCAACAGCTAGCAGGAGAAGAAGCAAAGAAATAATACCAAGAGTCCATTTGGAAGTTCTGATCACAATAAATAAAATTTAGTTCTGTTTCATTCTGATTGGCTGTTTAAGGCTTAAGTTTAAACATCATGATTGGCTAAATCCTTACATTAGGTGCCTATGTCATTAGCCTTATATATATGTAATAATAAAAAAAGTCTGTAATGACCAGCATGGGATTTTAACGTCGTAGAAGTGTTGATCCATAACGAATAGGAAATTGGAGGCGAAGGCAGATTAAATCTTCATTTTTATTTCCACTTGTTGTGGCCACAATCAACTTGGCACATGAAATGTGCCTATTCCAAAATAGCTCACATTTTAGATTAATTTTCAGTAAGAAAGAAGAAAGTAGCACACAGCAGTCCAACTAGATTGAAGCGTCAAGAGCTTGTGCGTTACGGTCAAGGTGAAATCCCAATTCAGACTGAGTTAGTTTTGGTTTACAATGCATTTTGATTGGATAGTTAATACTTCTGTAAAATTATTATTGGTCACTTGACTTTTAGTTCCATTTACGTCATCAGAATTATGTAAGTGCCATATGACATGGATCAATCTAGAAATGACGCAGTGAGTAGAGAGGTTATTATTTTTAGAATTGAGAAGGGAAATTTACGTTGTTAATTTAATTTTAGACATATTTTTTATTTTTCTTACATATTTATATATATAAAAGTAACGTGACAATGACTAATTTTGCAGTTCAGAGAGATTTATTCTAAGCACTTAATATTTAGGAAGGAAGAGGAAATAACCAAGTTAAAAACAACGGGCTGTTTTAAATTGAAATTTAATGTTTCAGCTTAGCTCTTGTCTTATACATAAACACACACACACATATATACATGTAATTTAGCTTAAAACATTTTTACCTTGTATATATATATATAAGTATGTATAGTGAAAAAGGAAAGTAAATTTAAATTAATTGAAAGTGAGTTAGTAAAGACAGCTAAATTGAACGTTAAAATATCTTAAATATTTTTTACTTCCCAAATCCAAAATCATTTGATTTTATTGAACTGTGATTGCATTAGAGTACGTGCTCTTTATATGTTTTGTTATTGTGTTTTACTCTAGTTTATTTTATTTCTTACTAAAATATTTATAAATAATTATCAATTTTAGAGAAATAAGCGGATATAAATTCTTCTTATTATTTATTTATTATTATTTATTTTTATTTATTATACTAATAAAATTATTATTGCGGCTTTATGAACAGCTTTTATCTAGTCAAAAATACAGCAAAACTAAATGAAGAAAGACTTATCTACTTGGGCAATCCACTTGAGAAAAAACCGGGTTAGATCAACCATTATTTTCTTAAAATGATCTTGTTTTATTTCTCGTCATCCCTATCCTCAAAAAATTCTGAAATGTTTATTTATTTTTCAGTCCCAGAAGTCTTCTGAATTTATTGCATTCTGATTATTATTATTATTATTATATATTTTAATATTTGTGTTTAGTTTCTTAAAGTTTTAAATAACTAACTTTAATATATATATATAGATGGATAGATAGATAGATAGATAAATAGATCGATATGTATAAAAATGTAAACTGCTCATACGGAATACCTGCCTTATATTATAAGCGTTATATTTGAACAATATATGAACACAAATCATTTCCTGTCCAGTAGCCTTGATATTAAGGGAAAGCGTATTTACTTACAGATTACGTTAGAATACCATATTTATATCATTTAATTAAATTTTGAGTGGAATATTTAGAGTAAAGCAGATAATGGCGTCCCAGATAGGAAAAACTGTTGTTTAATAGAAATGACTAAAATAGTGCTAAGTAATTCAACTGCCACATATCTTCAAAATAAGTCAATTAATACCACGGATAAAACACGGCATGCATTATGGAAAGGTAGGAAACCAAACGTAAGTCACTTCCGAGTATTTAGCTGTAAAGGACAATTTATTGTGAACAAACGTAAAGCGGCTGAAATTTGATAACAAAACGCAAGAAGGTATATTCGTAGGATATGTTTTGCGAAGCAAAGACATTCAAAGATTTATATAGGTGGAAAGAAAATAACAGTATGTAGAACTGTTAAACGATCCGAGAATGCGCTTATCTCTGGCAAATATGTAAGAAAATAATACTGAAGACTCAGAATTAATTCATTTCAAAACTTCGCAAAATCATGAAGAAACATCTCTTGGCGGTGATTTTACAGAAGACACAATAGGAACTGAAGAATTTATAAAATGTGAAGAAGAAAATTTAGAAAAAAGATTTCTAGTAGAAGAACTAAGGATATTCCACCGAGGAGATTCTCTTATAAAGCGGAAAACGAAGAATTAATATTATCTCGAAAGAAAGATTCGAAAGTCATGGAAGAACGTCTAACCTTACCAAAAGGGGACAAGAAGCTTGGATTAAGGCTAGGGAAGAAGACATAAACTCTCTAAAAGAGAATGATAGTTATCAACTTACCATTGCACCACCAGGTAAGCATGCAACAGACAGAAAATGGATCTTTTAAACAAATATGGTGAAATTAGTAAAACGATAAAATGCAATTCAAGATCAGTAGCCGAAGGAGTTACTCAATGCATCAATGATTACGATGAAACATTTTCACCAGCAATGAATTAAACTATAAATATAGTTTTCATAGCATAAGGGACGTATAAGAATGCAAACATTCATCAACTAGTTGTTAAAACAGAATTTTTATATGGCAAGCTAAATGAAAAAATATACGTGTAACAGCAAATAAGAGTTGCAGTTCTAGAAAGAAGAAATAAATTTTGTAAATTAAACAAATCGATGTATGGTCTAAAGCAAGAGGATGGCTGACACAGAAATCAAAAATATACTGAAGAATATTGGATTCAATCAAAGCAAATTAGGTCCGTGGCTTTTCACAATACGGGATCGTTATAAAAGAAGAATTAATGTACCTGTGTAGGTTTATGTTCTAATAAGTTCTAAAGAAGAAGGACTAATTCGTCAAGTAATTAACGATTTAAAGAAATTTAAACTCTATCCAATAACACATCTTGGGGAAGCTAAACATTTCTTAGGCATGAAAAGAAGTAGGAAAGAAGATGGTAATTATCTCTTACCTCAAAAAAATAAACAAACTTGTCAAACTTGAAGAAGCAAAAATTACTATTACAGCAACGGGAACGAACTATTATGTATCTGATTTCGGTTTGGATACATATTGAGAAAGAATCAAGGTACAGCGTGAGAGAGTCGTTTTTTTAATTATAACCAAGAAAATACAGTTTATTTATGACATTTTGAAGAACTTTGAAGTGTCACTGTTAAAACATGTAACGCTCGGAGAGCTAAACAAGGAAGGAAATCTTTTACTCTCAAATGATAAATTTCGCTGTCGTAAGTCTTTGGTGTACGTCATCTATCACAAGTAACGGATATCTCAGATTTAACTCACATACCTATCAAAAGATGTAATAATTCTCGCCAAAAGAAACTGGAAGGCTGAAAGAACATTCCTTAGATATTTCAAGTCAACAAAACACCTACCTCTAATATTTTGTCAAGAGAAGAGCCCAATCTTACAGTTGCTGATTGCAGATAAGATACTGAAGATAGTATGTCCACATTAGGAAGAGTAATTTTATTAGAAACCGTTGAACATCAGGGTTTTTAAGAAAACAAACTTATATCTCCTAAGTACAACCTGAATATGTTGTCCCTTTGCAATACGTAAGAATTATTGTGGCTGTTATAACTAACAGAAGAATTTAATGTACCCCAAACACTAACAATAAACGTTTTTGAAGACAACCAATGAGCTATAAAACTTCTAGAATCTGAAAAGTACACATTGTGTACATAACATATTGACTGAAGATTTCATCATATACCTAACTTCCATTAAAAAGCTTTGTAAAACTGTCTTATCTTTCAACAGAGAGAATGGTTGCGGATATTATGACTAAATCAATTCCTAAAGCTAAACTTCAGTTTTTCAGGAATCAGTTGCAGTCGGTATGAATTTTATTAACCAAGTAGGGTCAATGCTAGACTACATTAATATCTCTTTTGCATAATGAAACTGGAAAGTGCAAACCCGAACCTGCCGCAAGCTCTATATTCCGGATTCTAAGCCCTCTATATGAGACAGAATTTCAATAACTTAGTTTTTCTCTTTCAGGCTACGTTGCTTTCCGTCTTGGAATATACTTCTTCAATTATTGTTAAATAGGTAAAACTGAAGTCTAATAGGAAAACTGCCTAATATGTAAGTCTGAAGTTATTTAGAACGCATGAGGAGTCTATGTAAGCTATTTTTTCAACAATTCAATTTCTAATATTAATAAGTCCTGTCAACATCCTGAATACTTGAGACAAGCTGATCTGGAAATGATTAATAGAATACCTGTAGAGGCAGTTCTAATACACACATACGGCAGTAAGAACGAATACGGAAATTCTGTGAATGAATACGGTAGTGGAACGTTTGTTAAATTTGGCGTGGAAGAAATATTTCTCAATTTTAGAAATATCGATTTCTGTTCCGTTTTCAGCTCTGAATTGATTGCTGCTGATATGGCTTTAGTCTGTGTTTTAGAGTAACGTTTATTCGAGGAAACCTGGATCTTTAAGGACAGCCAAAGTCTAACCCAGTACTTAGATAATTGGAGAAAATAATATAGACCTAATAGTACAGGAATTAAAATTATTAAAAAACTCAAGACCTTATCCCAGTATTTGATCCTCCATTTATAACGGATACCATCTCATGTAAATCTAAAATATAATGATATACCTGTTAGACTAGCAAAGGAGGATGGTTCCATGTCTTCATCAACTACACTGCTGGCCACCCAAATTGCAACACCAAGAAAGACAAGAGATAGCACAACAAAATTTATTTAGTAGATAACATGTTAACCAAGTATCAAATGATTAAATTTATAGACTTCTGTGAAGAGC
>KK117931.1:973710-1043540 GCA_000611955.2 Stegodyphus mimosarum | reverse complement strand
AATTTATAGACTTCTGTGAAGTGCGGTTCCTTCAAGAATCAGTAGTCAGAGTAGCCGCCATTGTTGGAGATCTTCACTGCCACACGCCTCGGCATTGATTCAAAGAGACTTTGGATGTGTTCTTGGCGTACAGCAGACAAGCAACTTCCACACGTTGGCAAAGTTTATCTGGTGTGGCAGCTTGGGATGAAATCTGGGTCATTCTTTCAGCAACCACGGACCACATGTTTTCTATCGGATTTCTAAGGAAGGACAACTGGCTCCAACACATCGGAGATGTAGCACTGGCTGTTTAAAGTACTGACAGTGCGTACTAGAGGAATGCAAGAGTAATATCCAGTACCACCCCATACCATAATACCTGGTGCAGGACCAGTGTGGCAGTTCAAAACGCAGCTGTTCAGCATCATCTCTCCACGGTGTCTCCAGACTCGAATCCGACCATCGTAGTGTTGCATACAGAAGCGTGACTCGTCAGTAAAGACAATTTCATTCCATTCGGCCGTCCACATTTTTCTTTCATCGCACCATCATTTCATCTCTGTGGTTCTGCGTCAAGGGTAGACGAAGCAATGAACGCCTTGCGGACAGACCACTCTGCTGTAAACGACGTCAAATGGTACGCACAGACACTTGATTAG
Source organism: Stegodyphus mimosarum (assembly GCA_000611955.2). NCBI lineage: Eukaryota > Metazoa > Arthropoda > Arachnida > Araneae > Eresidae > Stegodyphus > Stegodyphus mimosarum. The sequence goes on along the minus strand of KK117931.1, from coordinate 1,042,899 downwards.
GCATTACAGACTGAATGTGTTGTGCTATGGTTCGTGATGTGACTGAGCGATCCGTCACTGCCATGCGCACAATGTTCCTGTCATCACGTGAAGTGGTGCACTGAGATGGATGCGATCGAACACGTCGGTCCGTCGTACCCTCCCGCATCCAACGGTCGCATATTCGCATTACAAATGTTTGGTTTCGTCCAACACGACTACCAATTTGCCTGAAAGATAATCCAGACTTCCGGTAGGCCACTATACTTCCTCTGTCGAACTCAGGTACTTAATCAAATGATGATCGCTGTTTATTACGAGGCATAATTGATCGTTTTCTTCAAAAAGCCACAAAAAAACACAATTGCCTAACTTGAAATCGTCGAAAACTCCAAGCTTTAAATAGCGCTTTGAAGTGGCACCAAAGGCGCGCCTGATGTGCGTCTGCGCTGAAATTCTAATCTTTTCAATATCTCACCTCCGCTAATGCATGTTGTAAATTTCATGTTATTTGTATGATTCCTTCAGGGTGTTGTATTTACGGTGGCCAGCAGTGTACTTTGAATTATACACGGAAAGAACGTTTATTAGCAATTCCTGGAGACAGCTACCGACACGACATACTTATGGCATGGTAGTGCAGGTCGTGAATCTGCTATTGGTTTAAAAGGTGACAAAAAGGAGCATAAAGCTTCGGCTTGGTTGAATTCAGGGCATTTAAGGACCCTTAGATATTCCAGTAATACTAACACTTTTCTAACTTTCGCCAAAAGTAAACACAATGAAGCTACTGAGCAACGTCTACTTAGTTGTATTGCCTTGGTGCGTGAAGACGTACTGAAGAGACCTAATTTCGTGTTGTAAGTTATGAAAGCGAATGAACTTAGGGATAAGAACTGATTCAGATCAGAATGATTACAAAGAAGAAACACCTCAATTTTATACATCTGCGAAGATTGCTAATTAAATTTGTGATCTACTTATGGTAAGCAAAACTCCCTTGTTTGTTATATAAAGATTTCATATATTGATGTATTCTATGAAACTCTGTGAAACCAATTTTTTTGTATGAACTATTCTGTAGAATAGCGAACTCAAAACGTCTTAGCTGTGTTAATGATCAACGCATCAGTTTAGCTCATAATAGATTTAAGATGACTTCACACGGAAAAGTTTAAAATTCTATGATTTACTGATCTAAGTGACCTTAAGTAGGAACGTTTTGGACTATCGCCCAAAAATTTGATACGAATATTCGCAATCATTGCCGTACAAGGTTTATAACAATCGTTTAATGAAAATATTAAAATGATTTCATGAAATGACAATAATTTATGATAATTAGTAGCATATACCTTATATTATTGCAGAGACTGCGCATAAATATTGCTAGAGATGTGGCATTTAAGCAGTAGTACGAAACCACATCATCATTTTGAATAAGGGAAAGCAACGAAAAATTTTCTTTTCCGCTTGGTATTTGGCAACAGACCCTATTTGTTTCTTTTGGCTTGTAAGTAGGAAACAATTGTCTTTAAACTGCCTAAAGCAATATGTCTTGATTTAAGCGAGTTACCCCCATCTTTTAAAATTGTCATGGGCATACGCATAATTACAAATTTAAAATACAAAATAATTTAGGTAACTAAATAACTGATATCCGCATTACCAGACATCATTATACCAATAGCAAGGGTTATTTTTCAGCTCAAGGTAATTGAATCAAATACAATATATTTTGATGTTTCAAAAAGTTACAAGAAGAACATATCAGTAATGCTTAAAAACTTCATAAGAAAATTCTTTTCAAAGATTCTGCAAAAATAAAGCTTGTAGTAAAATGAATTACGTTCTTCGGAAATAATTACTAAATATATCAATCGTTTGATTAATGCATAATTGATTATATTTTTCTTATTCAAATATCCTCTAATGATTACTAATTAAGCTACCCGGAACTGCAAACTGTTAATTAAATCTGTCATAGAACTTTAAAAATGCACAGCTATTTTTAACTCCAAACTAACTTTATACAACAGTCTTTGCCGTTGATACAAAATGTATTCTTTCTGAAATTCTCTCAGCTTCAGTTTTTTTCAATGCATTGTAGTAATCACTCATCTTCAGAGCTAAGTTTTAAACAATTAAAATCTGTTAATTTCTTCCCAGATTAGATTCTCTTGAATGACTGAGCTGATGATTTCATACAGATATCATATCAATGTAGTCAAAGCTGAACCAACTAAATTCGATGGGTAAATATAGGGAATATAATAGCTTATAAACTGGGATGTAAATACAGCGATAATATTAATATCTGTAACTCGGGTGTTCGGTTTAATTTCGTAGTATAACCAGTAATAGTTTTAATACTGCTACTAAATCCCTGAAAACAAATATGATCAGTTTACGATAGTTCTTCTTTTCTATAAAAGCCATTATAGTTAAGCATTCTTTTGGCTGAAACGGTTTGAAAATATTTAACCGGTAATGATAATATTGCGTGAAGAGTTAGTAATTTAACATGCTTTGCTTTTGTGTAACTCACGCAATATATGGCTTTGGTCACTCAAGAAAGAAGATATCTTCTGCTTCTAGACAAAAACCAAAGCTCCCATATATACGATCAAAACATTTCATGATAGACGTTAAAGGTTTCTCGAATAATACTACGTTTTGATTCGTGATGAATGATGCCAGGATCATGAAAGGCATTAATCACAGCATATCAGCAAAATGTTCTTAAGTCGATATTGACCGCTTGCTTTTTCTGCTTTATATTCAGAAAGGCGTTGAAAGTATATTAATGACGAAGAATGATAAAACATTTAAATGTAAAATGGTTTTATTTTCAGTCATTGTAGTTTTAAAGTCTTTGTGATTATATTTCAAAAGTAAACATTAAAAAATAATATTAGGTACGTTATTTTCATGCTCTTGGTCAAACAAAGAAAATGTAACTTTTGTATAACTTTCGCATTAAAAGTAATGTACTGTGTTGAAAATTCCTAGAAATAAGTACGTAGTAATAATAAGTATTATTGAAAGTTCTTTAACTTGTAACTAGTAAGCTTTAACTAAAGAAACATTAACTTGTTAAAATGGAGACAGAAGAATTAACTAAGTAAAAACAAATTTATATTATATAATTAATTTGAATAATTTTATCATTAAAACCAGGAAACTAGTTGATAAATTCGTTTTAAAATAAATAAGAAGCAAGCATTATTTTAAAATGCATTTTTCATAGACATTTATTTCATTTTCATCTTTTATCCAAAGGAATAAAAATAGTTTACTATAAAATTAAATAAAATACTATGCACTTCGTTTCTAGTTCACTAAGAAAATCCTATAAAAATACAACCAGACAAAGAAAGTATGTTTACGCAAAAAAGCCTAAGAAACGTTGCGAGCCATCAGATATATTTATTTTTTGAATCGATTATTTTTCTCTTTTGATGCGTAAAAATCTATAATTGTTTCGTAAAACACGCTTGTTTTTCAATATTGTCCTTTGTTTTATTCTGAGTTCTTTACTTAATTCAAAAATACTGAGATATATCAGTTTGAGAGACCTTTTATTAAAGTCATGGTACTCTGTTATTTTGATATGCTGTGTTAATTGATTTTAAAAGTGGTGTAGTTGTTGTAATGCATTAAGAAGTATAACTATTGTTATTTTAAAATCACTAAAACATTTTTGAGCTTGTGAGATTTACGAGTATGAAATATTTTTAAATCGATTTATTTAAGATACTTGTTTAAGAACTATATTTTGTCAATGACGTTACAGCTGATTATTCGTGTGCATTGGTGGCTGTATACTTTTCTAATTCAGGTAGCTGAATTTCCGAAATTTAATATTTCTACATGATATGTCTCAATTATAAGTTATTTTTTGGCTTAATTGTGCTTTAACAGAACATATGAAGTTTAGGCTGTTTATAAACTACTTAATTAAAATTACTTAATTACTTAATTAAAATAGATCAAACTATTCTTACTGAAAACGACAAATGGACCAAAAGTCATGAGAACACAATCGTTGAATTAACTAATTATTTTTTGTGAAATTTCTTTTCCTTTTGAAAAAAAAAAATATATTTTCTGAATAATGCGCATTTTTTCAGTTAAAGCCAGTGCAAACTACTATGATATTGCAGTTGGAAAGAATAAGGTAGGTTACACATTATGCATAAATACAATACTATGTACTAAAAAAGCTGGTATAATTATCGAATGCAAATGCCATGACTCTTCTCTTGACGTATTTTCCATGGAATACAGATATCTGTGAGCCCAATCAGCAAATAATTTGTAGTCATCATTGTACGGATAACAAATAATAGTAATTATAAGCTTATCGTAAATTAATTGCGGTTGTACTTAATTGTCAAATCCTTTTTTTACCTAAGATTAAAATATTATCTTTAATAATTTTTGGACATGATAATTCCCTTATTCAAAACGCAATAAATTCAGTATTTTGCAGTTGCGGTGGAAAGGCCTGGCTGAGTTAGAGTATGAAAACTGTAATTAAGATGTAAATGGACAAGATTTTCCCGATGATAAAACAGCTGTCAATGGTCTTGCAGCCTATCATCAAATAACTAGTTTTCACTCTGACAGGTTCGTTTCGGAAAAAGCAAGCAATGGATGTCATACTTCCGATTTCGGACACCCAGATTTGATAAAACGTTTCCCCGTGTAGGAATTTCTCCTAGCGATGGCCCTCCATGACCTGAACAAATACCTTGGCCCAGATGGATTTCTTGGTTAAATGCTAGAAACTCTTGGCCATAAAGAGAAACAAAGACCATGTGACATTATTAATTTGCTTTGGATGAATAAGCGGATTAATTAACCATCTAAATGTAAAAGCCCTAATAATCCCAATAAAAAAAACCGGGAAAGAAGACTAATTCTCTGAAGCTTTCAGACTTATTGCATTTACTTCTACAGCACGTAAGATAATGGAGAAAATTATCTTAGTGGGCATTCAGTTTTATTTGAACAGCAACAAATCAGTGCCCAGGGTGCAGTACGGATTTAAAGGGGTACACAGCCACACAGATCAGGTGCTGTATTTCACCAAATCTTAGGAGAAGCTAAAAATCTTAAATCTACCCATCACTCGGTGCTGTAGTAGACCTCAGAAAACCTTTGACAGAATTTCGGAGCATGAATTGATTATAAAATTACCGATTAACTATGGAGGCAGTGCATTGCCTTGAATATCGGACTTCTTCTTGTGTAGATCTGTGAAGATATAAGTTAGTATAGCATTTTCAACTCCATATAAACTTAGCCAAAGAGTCCCTCAGGGATCCTTCCTTAGTCTTATATTTTAGATACCGTCTTTTTCCGAAAATAAGACACTGTCTTACTTTCGTTTTTGGTCCAAAATACGCGCTAGGGCTTATTTTCGGGGGAGGGCAAAAATAAAAGTATATTTATATATTTTTATTTAATATTTATTTTACACAGAATACAGAAATTTAAATTTATTCAATTACAGTCATGTCATCTTCTTCTGGAACATCGTCATAAATAAAATTCTGAATTATATTCTGATTTTCTTCCAAATCCATTTCCTGTTGAATCATTGGTCCGAATCTCTCATGTCTTGCGATATAGCTATCGTTAAATGAATACTTCTTGTCTAAGTAGCCTGTTCGTAGTGCATTGGAAACATCACTATCAGTTATTTTGTCCCATGAATTTTTTACCCAATTCACAACTTCTTGTAAGCCTGGTTTTACAAAATTACCTCGATGATTTCTCACCATTCTGTTTTCAATATATTCATTGATTTCCATCCGCAAATGATCCTTGAATGGCTTGTTTATTGCAATGTCAAGTGTCTGGAGGTAACCAGTCATTCCTGCCGGAATCATTATTTGATCAATCTTCCTCTCAGCAAGAAAGTTTTTCATGTCTTTAGCGCGGTGAGTACTGGCTGAATCCCAAACTAGTAAACCTCTATTCTGACCCCTCAACAGTGGTGGCAGCATAAAATCAACCCACTTTCTTATAACTGCTTGGGTGCACCAGGCTTTTTCACTTTCAATGACATAAATTCCTGAAACACGTTGAATCTGGTCTTTTTTACCTTTAGTGATTAAAAATGGCGATACTTTCTTGCCATCTAGACGAATCGCCAAAATACAGGTAACACGTGCACTATCGTAACCGGTAGAAGGAACGTAAATTGACGAAGAAGCCTTGTGGTGAACTGTCGTTTGAGCTCCTTGGCCTAGGAATACCGCGGTCTCATCTATAGCAATCATGTTGGAGAGTTGTTATTTCGAAAAATCGATGCCATCAACAAAAAGCTTAAACGCAAGTGCACGCTTAACAACTTCATTATCTTCCAGCTTAAACAATGTTGTTGATCTCCTTAGAGACAGTTCATATCGTTTAAGGAAGTTGTCCAACCAGTGTGTCGATGCTTTAAATTCTTCTGTGGATATATCGAATTCAATTGCTGTTTCAAGGGCAAATGTTTGAATATCAGCCCTGCGCACAACCAAAGCCATTCCTCTCCTGCCTGCAATCCATTCCCAGATGCAATCTTCCAACTCAGAAAATAACGGCTGCCGACCTGATCCAACTCTGCGTTTTTCTCATTTCCTTGGTCCACCAGTTGGCACAAATAATCGTAGTCTGCACGCCATTTACGAACCATACGGAGATCCAGCATCTTCTCTTTACAGAATGCTACAAGATTTATACCCCTGGAGTCTTCCACGATTCCCTTTTTGTACTCGACGGAATAGCTCTTTCGTTTTGTACTCATTTTAACTGGGATTAAAAATTATTTACTTTATTTTTAAATAAAATTACGTATGAGGAAATAATCAGACTTACAAGACTGAAATGAATGAACGTTATATACCTGCACTGTCGCTCAATGTAGACTGCTGACTTATGTTGCATTTTTAAGATAAATTCCAAAAATTAATTTCAAACGAACTGTAGAGGTAAACAATTAATTTCTCGGAATATTTTGTTTCAAACATTTCTCTGAAATACGAGTATTAGGAAAGCTAAACATATTATTACTTAATAAATCAACAGCATTTTTAGCGAGTATTTTTTGTCACATTATTTTAACTAGGGATTATTTTCGGGGGATGTCTTATTTTACAAAAAGTTCCGAAAATCACGATAGGGCTTATTTTCGGAGGATGTCTTATTTTACAAAAAGTTCCAAAAATTCCGATAGGGCTTATTTTCGGAGGATGTCTTACTTTCAGAAAAAGACGGTATGTACTTGCACTGATATTGACTAAATCGAATTAACTAAATCGACTGTTTGTCGAATTCATCAGACTTTTTAATAAAGTAAATTTCAAAACTCTCTTTTATTCCAACTAAATCAATGGTATTATTTTTCACTATCAATAAAGACATATACATATACCAGCCAAAATTGAAGTTAGATTATAGGAAGCTTATTTATGAGAAGCACTCCAAGTAGCTAGGGTTCATTTTAGACCCAATAGTTTACATGTCACTGTTGTGTAGATTTTTAAGTATTATTTTACAGTGCTTATTAATTTTATTAATTTACAGTGAATAATAAAATTTTAATGTTTATGTTTGAGTTGTAATTTTTAAATTATACTGTTGCTAAATTATTTCTTTTGATTTGGGTAAAATTTCTTTAAGTTAGCAGAAAAGCTTGTACAGCGATAGCTGTTTTTGCGTTCTCACGGGAGGAGAAGTTTGGGGTCAAGGGTCAGCGACCAGCTGCATTTTTTCGTCCCCTTTTCTTGTGGGGACGAACATGTGTTTTTCTCGTTCAAAGGCGATCCGCTTAGCGGCGCCGATTCTTGATAGAATTATGAGGGTACAAAAATTTAGGATTTGTCTGAAGAGTCGCATCGTTAACAGATTTACTACTTTGTTTTGAGCTTGAAAAATAGGGGCTTGTCACTGTAAAAAGATAGGAATGATTTTCTTAGAATTTTGTTGGGTATTTATTGGTCTGTTCCTAGTGGTTAGGAGGGTTACTGTTTTGTGTAGTATTGGTGAGTTTTAATTTTATAGATTTTTTTGGCCAATAGTAATTTTAGAGGCGGTGCACGTTTTGAGCGTCGCGAGGTTTTAAATTTGGTCGCTCCCGTGGCGAGAGGGGGATTTTTGAAGATTTTGTCAATTTTTCGAGTCCTTTTTGAGGGGAGAGAGAGAGAGCCCGGCGGCCCCTTTTCGGGGTTGTCCGTTCGAGAATTGGCCGAGAACGATGCGGGCTCCCATCGTATCGTCGTTCGCGAATCCTTTCTGAGGGTCTGCGGCTAAGTCCTATTCTCATTGATGGCTTTTACCGTGATGAAAAATGTGATTTAAGGCTGCGCTGTAGTTCCAGATAGGAGAAAAACGTCATTCACCTGCAGATTGCTACGACTCGCACTTAACTTCAGTGAGAACATCATTCAGAAGTCGGTGGGCTTTCACCTACAGATTACTGCGGCTTCCACTTTTCTTTGTTGAGAACATCATCGAAATGTTGGTGGACATTCATGTTAAGTTGGACCTCCTTCCGTGCAGAAGGACTGTATCCATGAGGAAGTTTTTCTACAAGAGAAGAATTGACAAATTCGTGCAGCATTGATGAAGAGAAACGTTTGAATTTCTTTTACGTGCATTCCGTACACAAATAGGGAGACGAAATCTGGACAGGAATTTTTCTCCACCCTGAGTTGATTATTTTTTTTGATTTTGTATTTAATTCTATATGTGTCCTCAAACTTATTGCCCTTAATTGATTTAGGATTTTGTGAAACTGATTATTAGGAAAAAATTTCATCTTTCACTTTAACGAAAATGGATATAAATATGTATATATGTAGTGTGAGTTTAAATGCTTGAGTAACCTTCTAAAATTAAGAGAAATTGCAAATTGTTTCATTAAGATTTTGTTAAGATTTGGAAATACTTAAAGATTAAAAAAATTGTTTCAGACTACTTAGTATGGTTCAGCGATAATTACGAAATTATTGTAAGGTACATAATTTTGAATACAATATTGATCGTAGTACAGATTGTCGCATGAAGAATTGTGAGTAATTTTTAGTAAATGTTTGTAGGGGTAGTCTGGCCAACTATTCTGAATGGATAATCTTTTGGAATATTAAATAAATGTTTTTATTTGTTTTACTATTGTATGTTTTTTTTGTGTTTTATCTTGTGGTCTACTGTAGGTCACTCATGTGATCCTTTCGGAAAACATGGTTAAACTTCCTTTCGAACCTGGGTAGTTTATTGCGGGCGTAGGAGAATTTAATGAGGGTTAAAACTATAAGATCAGATTTATTAATTTAACTGAACTGGTTTTTGACTTCTCAGTGTGTGAGATTTATTTCTCCCTGGTGTTTTGAACTGTTCTGTGTTTTACTTTTAAGTGTTGTGACTAACTCTAAGGTTGTACTAAAATTTATGTGTTTTCAGGAAGGAGAGCCGATTAGTTAGTTTTAGTGAGAGATAGCATGTTAATGATTTAGTGTCGGTAATGCATTTTACATGAATATTAATATTTTGAGTTTAACAAAACACCAGGGAGGATTTTTCATTTCATTGAACTTAAGAGTGGAGAGTTGATATGATAAAACTGAATTTACTGTGTAAGGTTTTAGTTAAACTAACCAAGTTTTATTTTAATTTAAATCTTTCTATCTCCTCTCTGTTTCAACTTCCCGTCAGAAGAAGCGCGCGTTTTCCGCTTATGCTAATTTTGAAGTACGGCCAAGTACTATTTAAACCAAAGGTAGAAATCTCTGAGGGTGAGAGAGCTTTAGTCTCAGATCACGGTCACTCTGCTCAACGTTCGCCTGACCAGCTAGCAGTTAAAATTTATAAGCCATAGTGCTTGCTACGTTATTGCATATTGAAGCAATTTGAAGTGCGCTAGTATTAGTATATCTTGCTACGCACCAGTTAGTGAGAGGCCAAACTCCGCGATTTGCTCTGCGAAGCACAGTTGAATTACATTTCTATTTTAGGTTTAGTTTTAGATTTATTTGATTGTTAAGTTAGGCCCAAGTGCGGTCTTTTACTTTCTGTATCTCTCCTGAGTTGGGAAGTGTGTAAATAATAGTGGTTTAATAAAAGAGGATTTTAAATCCCTTTCACGTGCAGTTATTCTCCAGCACAGCATTTACACCAGAACAAAGCCTACATTTTATCAGCTCACTGTTCCAGTTCAGGACTTGAGACTTGAGGATAAGGACCCTATTACAGAGTTTACCATGTTTCCGAAGGCTATGCACAGAACACTCAGTCCTGATAACTGTGTTGAGGATTTACTTAAAGTATTAATTAATTTATTTTCAGACGCCAGACTCTATGATTTGATATGAACTCTATATATTTTTATGAATATTTTAGTAGTTTTTTTTTAGTTTGTCACGGCGCCAAGAGAGGTTGAGTATGCAAGGTAAATTTAAAAATTAATAGAAAACCCTCAAATTTTTCTCTTCACAACATCACTAACATATTGTTGCGAAATATTCGGCGGCTGCGCCTGTATGTAAGCTTTCCGGCATAGCACTAGGGTTGCCATAAAATGGTGTATGGTAGGGTTGCCGGATTGGCGACTTTATCGCCCATTTGGCGACCAAATTGGCGATATCCCATGGTCCAATCAGGAAGCTTCTAGAATAACTTCCTGTCGAGATATTTCTCGAAACTTGTGGAACCTAAGGAAAAGCTATATAAACCCTTGCGTTTCTGAAAGCCGGCATTGTGAGAATAGCTGCTTACTGTGAGTGCTAAGCTACGCGAGAGTTTTGTGAACGGAAAGCGATCGAGATTGTGCTTTTCCGTGAAGCTACCTTTACAGTATAGCTTGACAGTGTATTGGTGATTGTTCCGCGGTGTTTATTATAAGTTTATTGTTGCGAAGAAGCTACCTTTACAGTTGCAGCCTGAAGCTGTGTTGCTGATTGTTTCAGCGTATTTATTGTAGATTTTCGACGCTTTTAAAAGTAATTTTGGAACTGTGCTGTAAATAGTGATTCTTGTAAATAAATTGTGCTTTTTATTGTTCTGCATCGTGTTTTCATCGGATACTCTCAAATCCACGAACCCGTATAACGCAACAATATTGAGCTGCTTTGAAAACTAGAAAAAGGGCTGAACATTCTTATCGAGTTGATCGGAAAGTCATGTCGTACTTTTATTATGTTTTTCAAAGGTGATTTATTCCTATAAAAATAAGAATCAATCAATAATGTGTTGACCATTTTGTTCGATGACCTTTTTCCATTATTGAACAAGGTTCATAATTCCACGCTGGTAGAGTGACCTGTCTTTAGATGCGAAAAACTGTACCAGGTACTGATTTATAGCCTCATCGGAATCGAATGTTTTATGATTCAAGGAATTCTACAAAGAGTGAAGCAAATGGTTAACTGAAGGTGCAAGGTCAGGCGAGTGCGATGGGGGGTACAACACATTCCAACCAAGCTCGAACAGTTTTTGGCGAGTAACCAAACGCGTGTGTGGTCTTGCGTTGTCTTGGTAAATCGCAACGCCTTTACGATTCACGAGTTCGGGCCGCTTTTGATTGATTGCATTGTTCAATTGTCCAATTGCTGACAGCACACGGCTGAATTAATCATTTGATTCCTTGGCAAGAGCTTGAAATACACAACACCTTTGAAATCCCACCACACTGACAGCATCACCTTTTCTGGTGAATGTTCGCTTTGGACGTGGATTGAGGTGGTTCATCGCACTGTTTCCAAGACAACTTGCGTGTGACGTTATTGCACACAATCCATTTCTCGTCACCAGTGACCATACGCTTCAAAAATAGGTCGTTTCCTTCACGCTTAAGAAGGGAATAGCAGATGCTCAAACGCTTCACCAAATAGATTTCCCTCAGCTCATGAGGAACCCAAACTTCAAGCTTGCTTACGAATCCGAGCTTCTTTAAATGGTCAGGAACGGTTGATTGTGCAATGTATAGTGCCTCTTCAAGCTTTCGTGTCATGTACCGTGGGTTAGACTTAACCATTGCCTTTATTAATCATCGTCAGCCTCCAATGGTCTTCTTTACCGAGGCGCATCATTCACATCAAAATCGCCAGAACGGAATTTCGCAAACCAGCGCTGGCATTGACGTGTCGTTAGAGTATCATCCCCATGAACTTTACGCAACTTTTATAAGCTTCCGTCGCATTCTTGCCTTTGTGGACATAAAAAAGAAAAATATAGCGAAAACCAACAGTTTTTCCCTCCATTTTCAACTCCATCTAGAATCTATCCAACTCATTCGAATAGAACAATTTTCTGTTTATTGAATGGGTTAAAAGTGTGACCTTATATAGTATTTCAGTGAGGTGCGTGCGCGTGGTGCTTCTGTTGAAAAAAACGATGTTAGCAAAATACGGCATGACTTTCCGATCAACCCAATAAATACATCACAAGTAAGGACTAAGGAGCTGATGCTGTTGTCATTAACCCCTATTTAGAGTTCGTCCGGCCTATTCTAAATTTACTGTTGTGTTTCTGTTACCACCTTTAAGAAATTAGAACAAACTCATTTTAGCGCTGCCCGTATCATTTCTGAGGCATAGCAATCCTTCTGAAATTGCTCTTCGGGAGGTCAACCTGCAATCGATTCAGTTTAGAAGACAGGATGGTTTTGGGAAATACTATAATAAACATTCTAGTTTCGGCCACATCAACAAAACCGAAGTGTATCTTAATAAGTGGACAACCGATCAAAAATTAAAGAAAAACAGTGCTTTCAGTCAAATCGCTCTTATTTTGTTATGACGTTAAACCCTATTATATACAGCATTGCTTTAGTCCCTTGGAGGAACTCTTAAGGGTCTACTTTAATCTTTCTTCTCCTGTTAACAAGAAAGATTTTGTCATCGATTACCTTAAACAGTTTGACTTGATAATCCTAAACAACATACCCAAAAAATCCCATCGTTGATGGTAAGAAATTTGCTGACAATGCAAGCAGCGTAATTTATATTGACACCCATCAGGAAAACGTTATATTTTGCCAACAACACCTGGATTTTTTTGGGGGGTTTCAGAAGAGATTTAATAACAAATGAAGCCGGACACGAAGCCATTCTAGCCAAAATGGAATTCGGCGATCTGTGGTTCGCTATCTGATTGCCGTAGTTCCCTACAAAATTTAGTGATTGGATCTTAGTGGACGATAACAAAAGTGTTTGCATCCTATATAAGCTAAAGCTGGTCCGCTATTCCATTACCTCCATCTCCAGCGAATTCCTTTTCATGCAGATATTTACAACAATGAAATAGCGGACAGCATGGTAGAGAAGGGATTTTCATTCATTTTACTCTTCTCCTCAGACCTTACGTTTTTGGAGCTATTCTTTCACTAACATGGTGGAGTGATTGGCGCCCCCCATCTTTGGTATCTGGATAGTGTTTCGGGAATGTTTCTTACCCATACATGTGATAGGGCCTCGCGGACTGCCCTTTTACGACTAGTAAGAGGTCTCATCAAGTGCCTCTATTACTATGAGAAAGTCTTTAACGCCTGCACCAAATGTCACAAACATCAGGTTTTCACCAATCACATCTTGGATTGTTTACTCCTTTCAAGAGAAGAGACATTCCCTCCAATCCAGTTCCTGTTCTCGACATTCGGATCTTGTCTGACTTCGTCGGAGTTTGAGGGTAGGAACAACAAGAACAACGGAGGTGGCTAATTTTGATTAAGGTTAGGCATTTTTGCTTTACAATGGAAGCAACTAGAATTTTAGTAGTAATTTGTATATAGAATTGCGGATCTATGTTAAAAGGTAAATAACAATTCATAAGTTTTGCTTAACAATTTACTTTATAAAAGGAAATTTTCTCAAAAAATATGTAACCAATCACTAAATTCTTTATTTTACATGCATTATGCTCATATTCATTTTTTGGAATTTTATTTTCGAATAATCTGACATAATTGCAACAGCTTAGTTTACTAAGATCGATTTCAACTTTCAACGTTTCCGAAATTGATCAGGATTAAGTATTAGAAATTAACTCAAAGTGGAAATTTAATTTATCATTATTAAAATTTAGTTAGCATGTAACTTTGTTCTCTAACATATTTTAAAAGAATAGGCCTATCGTCATACCTACTTTACCTGTCGGCCTTTTTACGATGTCACGCTTAATAGTCAGCAAATTATTGCTTTAATGACAATCAACTTGCACACAATACACAAATTTCAACATTTAACAAAACTTATACGTCTCCGTGTGGTGGATTATAATTAAACTTATGATTCATAACTAAAAATTCGATTGCTTCTTGGCTTTTTATCATCTAATCACTGTAAATGGCATTTAATAGTCTCGATTAGAAAAACAAATATTATGACCACAGACAAATACTTCCTCTTTGCAATCAGAGGAGCTAACGCTCGTCAGTCGGTTTTTCAATCAGCACGGGAGAATGTCACCTCATTACACATAAACAGCCACTATGGCTAGCTTTTAAATTCTCTTTTGCTTGCATTTAATTTGCATAATCTTTCCCGGGCCAATATACGTGACGTGAATAAAACAAAAGCTAGGATATCATTTAAATTAAGCTTAACTATGAGTAAAATTTAAATAATGGTCAAAAGTAAGGAACTTGGTTTTGAATTCAGATGTTAAATTATTGAAATTTCTTAAAACAAGATAAAAAATTGCATACTCTACAAATTTACTTTGCAGCAATTGATAAAGTCAACAATAATAAGCTGCATTCATATCTACGTTGCTGAATAATAAACAGTCTGTTAGTACTTCGAGGAAAACTACCTAAATGTTTAACACCCTTATGTAATCTTTAAACATAATGGGTGACTAATGTGATTGTACGAAAATGCGTTTTATGCTGGGAAATCGTCTCAACTCTGCCACTCAATACTTCGGGCCCTGCCTTTCGGTACAGTAGTTAACGTCACTATTCAGCATCCCTCTTGGGCGGCACTATTAAATCTTTCTCACGTTCCCTCAACTGTGTAGAAGTGACAGGTAAATACATTGAATGATTGTAGGATTAAAGTGGAAACATTTTTCTATCAGCAGTAATAATACAATTAAACTGACTGTAAAACTTCATTTTAAATACAGTTTAGTGTTAGCTTTGTTCACTCAGTTGATTAATTAAAAATAGTACAAAACGTTACTTAACCCAGCAAAATCAAACGGATCTGAACCATTGTTTAAGACTTTTAAAAGTAATTAACATTTATTTACATTACTCATGTAGAGAGCTGGAAAATACTATGCAGTCGTCTCCGTCTATAATGTTATATACTAGTATGCCATTAGTGGCTTTAAAATATTAATTATTGTGGCAAAGTATTCAAGAATTGTAAATCTTATATCTTTGCTTTACAGTTTAAGCGTATGATGCATGTGAATAAGTATCAGCTTTTAATCCCTAATTACTAATATATTTTTCAACCAAAATACATTAGAACAGAAAATATTCAAACAAAGATTATCTTATGCATTTTCTCGTGAATCATCAAAAATTAATTCTATTTTTTGATGAGAAAATGAAACCAGAGTTACCAACACAGCTTATATGTAAAGCCTTTAATGAAATACGAGCTTCTTATCCATTGATTGTTCTCTATGTAGCATAGTATAAAGAGTTACTAATTTCAAAACTTTTAAAATAAACTTCACTTGCCGCACATTCTTAACTGAACTTAATCACTTATGAGCGTAAACAAACTCTTAAACTTCACTTATCTTGTCAACTAAAATCATAAGTGGAAGCTTGATACGAATAAAATTATTTTCGGTTTTATTATTTTTAATTGTTTTTCTTTTCTTTCTTACTTACCTTCAGATAAAAATTAGGTGCTTAACCTGAAGACTGCATCTTCCAATTAATTTTCACTTAGCTTTAATAACAGGAAAGAAGACTACCCATGATTGATTAAATTTAAGGAAAAAATTGGCTGCGAGGTTACCTAATTAATCTAGTACAGTGTTTAGCGTTAAGCGTGTGGTTTTAATCTAGAGTCAGCCGAATTCTAACTTAATTACCTTTGTGTCTT
Organism: Stegodyphus mimosarum; assembly: GCA_000611955.2. Taxonomy (NCBI): domain Eukaryota; kingdom Metazoa; phylum Arthropoda; class Arachnida; order Araneae; family Eresidae; genus Stegodyphus; species Stegodyphus mimosarum. The sequence continues at coordinate 1,026,862 of KK117931.1, read as the reverse complement.
TACTTGATGGTTTCTTACCTTATCCCCTTTTTCTCATCAGAAGCACGAAAGTGGTTGTGGAATAAGTTATTTACGATCTTATGCATTAACATTATAATTTAGAGCAAACTTTTGAATGAGAAACGTGTAATGGCATATAATCAGAATGGAGCTAGAACTTAACCAGAAAAGTCTAGTAAACTCTTTTTTTTAAAAGGTTCCACTGAGGTACTTCCTCAAATTCCGGGAAAAGGAACTTCTGTGGTCAAGAAAGATTTTTCAACAACGTTCGTCTTAGTTCCCAGTGAATTTTTAAGATTTTATTTCACTGCCATGCTTCATGTTTTTTAAAACCTATCCTATATTCGTATTGTTTTGTCTGTTTCTATCAGAAAAAGTAAATAAGAAGAGTGTTAAGTAAACATATTAAGGATTGGCATTGATCATAAAGCAACTTCTTTGGTTGTACTCTGTGTGCATGGTAATTCTCTGATCTGATGAATTTCCTCTTAGCTACTGCATATTAGGCTATTATTTATAAACTACCTAGTATACCAGTTGTTTGCTATTCCGATGCTATTCTTAAAGAGTATAAATTAATTTATTTTATAGAAAGAAGTAAGATGAATCATAAGTTTGGCTTTGCTTTTCTTGTTTATGAAGATAAATAAGAAAGAGTTTTTAAACAGTACAGAATTAATGATAATCGTTCTGTTTCTCAGACTCAGTTGCTATGCTTAAAACGTGCTCTGAAATGGATTTAAAATTCTTACAATAATTTGAGTTCAATGGGGATTTGAATATACAGTGATTCTCTTTCTGCGTTACAATTGTTACTGAAAATCAGTGATTCAGAGAAACTTCCTGTTAAAAATCAGGTTCTTATTAAGATCTTGCACAATTTTTGATATCGACGTTCATTTTGTTTACTCTCGTAGACACTGTGGAGATTTTGGAAATGAGAGAGTTGATGCTTTAGCAAAGGTAGCCACGAAACGTCATGTTGATTTAAATCTTCATGTTCCTATTTTTCATTGGGAGCTTTTTTATACAAATGATGCTATCTGTATTTAGAATAGAGAATATATAGCCTCATCAACAACACAAGGAGCAAAGGTATTTTTTCTATAATTTTTTACAGAATAAAAATGCCCAATTTTAAATTTATTTTAAAGTAACTTAAGGTTTGACTGGACATGGTAATTTTAAGAGCTATTTAAAATGATTTTTACATGCTACAAGTGCTGCGTGCAGCTGCAGTAGCAGTAATGAAGACGCTAAGCACATTCGTCTTGAGTTCATTCATCATGTCCGGCATAGAGAGATACTTCAGGCAACTTTGAAGCACCTGTCTATATCTTAGCCACCCACTATATTAAATGGTAAATGATACTTCTATATAATTAGTATCTTCTGTTTAAGAACTACGTTATCAGCTCTCCTTAAGGAAGTTAAGCATTATGCCTTTAATCAAAGATTAAACTTAAGCCACAATTTCTCTTTAGTATCTACATCAGCAACATTTTACTTATATCATATTTATTTTATTATATATATATATATATATATATATATATATATTTTATTTAGTATGTCTAATTAATTATACGCATTATATCCCAGTTGTAACAATTTATTATCCCCATTTTTTCTGTTGAACCTTGAATACATGTAAACGTAGTTACTCTGCATCGGTATCTATTAGGCAGTAAAGTTTCACATTTAGTTCCTCTCATAACTACTGTAATTTTAGTATCTAAATTAAGGTGTTACGACATTCTCAGTGTTGTTGCCCACCGAAAGAGGGCATTATTTTTATTAATAAAACACTAAAAATATTTTATTTCTTCTTTTAAATAAACTAATATTTCTATGATTTTGTTTCAGCGATGTGGCAACTTGCGATTATTCTTATTATTATAAACGTCGCATTTGCATTTCTTATGTTGGAACAAAGTAAAATATTAACGATAGTTATTGCGTTGAGTTTGATTTCTGTCCTCTAAGACAAAGACGTTGGCTAATTTTGGTTGTTACTTAGAAAACACAGCTTGCCATTTGAAGAGAGACTGATATTCATCTGGCCTCTCAAAGAAGTCAGTACGCATATACAGTGCTGAAAAAGTTCATGAAATCGTCCGCCTTGTTGATATTAATGACCATACTGAAGCTTTTATTTTAGATACTGCTAATAGCCTAATGCATCTAATGACTGGACTTACTCAAAATGATTTTTATTCCTTCATCACCAAAATGAAATTATGTAATTTAATACATTCTTAAAGTACAAACGTTCCTTGTAGAAGGTTCTAAGCTATTATGTGACATAGCTGTGAAAAACTGGAAAGAAAATTATCCAAGTATCAAACTTGGTCGTTGAAATAAAAATTAATAATTGGAAAATAATTTTGCTTAAGCAATTCCACTCGACTTAATCGTTATTTGTTTTGCTTTTAAAAGATATATTTTAAATACAGTTTAGTGAGATACATCTTATATATTTTAAATACAGTTTAGTGTATTTAAAATAAAGCTCCTAAGCTCTAAGCTCCTAGTCTCAGCTTAGAAGTGGAGGGTACAGGTATATTAACAAACGTTGAATTGGAGGTTCAATGTAGAGAAGACTATTGTTCCAGTTTATACCACAATACTTATGCATTAAAATTTGATATTTAAATTATCCAAGAAGTACCTCACATATATGCACATTGCGATCAATCTCACATATTTGCATTTCGAGATCAGTATAACAATAGGTTTTTAGATCATAATCTTCTATGTACCTTTTTAAGAACAATGTTCAATTTGAAGAAAGTAGATTGCAAATTACAAATTACTTAATGTAAAAACATATTGCCGAATTGTGCCCGCTATGGAGAAAAGAATGTCTGAATCGTGTTTATCTCTTTTAGCATTTTAGCTCAAAATGAATATTATCCACTGTTGGTTTAGTTATAAAAAAGTAAGAGAACGGAAGGAATGGGAAAGGGAGGGAATTAGATTGAAGGAAAACGTAACACTATATCGTACGTTGGCTGTGCAAAAAAAACCATTGTTCCAAATCGTTTCAGTCTAGACCTAGACAGCTGTTTTGGCCTAACAATTTTAAGTAATGTGTTGTGGGTCTAAAGGTCACACGTTTCGAATCCTCCACGAGCGAAACAGCTAAGAATTCTCTATAGACCCTGTCTGTCAGCAAATGTTGCCATTTACATCTCTGTGCATTCTAAACCAGGAGCAACGATTTCTATTTATATATTATAGAAAGTGTCACGAACCTGCCAAGGTCTTAAATTAGCAAATACAAGAAGAACACGGTAAAAATTGCAACAATGTTATCACAAGGAATTCTATCTCAAGCATAATTTAAAAGTGTATGGTTTAAACCAAATATTTCTTCTACAAACTAATGTCACTAATTAAAGATTTCTTTCCAGGAGTTGCGTTGGAAAAGGAGACTAAATAAGAGAGGATACCTGGCAAGTAATAAAGAATTAAAGAGTTATAGACATCTCAATTAAAATGAGTATTATTGTGTGCGTACATATTCGCAACAGATTGAATGCACAAGTCTGCAGAAAAGTTAATGAAATTTATTCTTATCACAAAATATAAATCAAAATGCTAAAATTTTTCCTCACAGATAATCGTACAATATCACAATATCACTCAGTAGTTATATTTTAAACTACTAAAACTTTAAACAGAACACAATTCAAAGCGCAGCGAAAGCTAATCCGATCTCACCGCGAATTCGCTGCAGTCAAAAATAACAACTAAGTAAGCAACTGAACTGAGATGCTTTTCTTCGGCTTTTATAAGCTCTGTAATCATGCACGAGACCATTCTGGTAATTTTTATTTTCTCCTGAGTTTTGGAAAGCAGAAGAGTAGAATTATAGTTACAGTTAACACACAATTGTATTTATTCAAATTATATATCAATTACGGAGATAAATTTTTATCAAATGCAGTACGGGGAAATAAAATAATTTGAATTACAGTTCTACTAAAAATAGCAAACTGAATACAAAAACCATAACAGTATAACACATAAATACACTGGTGTGCAAAAATTAAGGACGAGACATTTTTTTCAATATAACTTTGTACAAAAGCTTTCCAAATCAACACATTTAATGCCGCAAGATCCCCAATACGTAAGGACATGAGTAATGTAAGCAACACTTCTAAAATAGAAATCAGAGGGATAAAAAGAAGCTTTATTGAAAAATTAGCATGGAGCGCAATGCGACTGAAGGCCGAAACATCCCTGTGATGGGTGTCCAGCAAGAAACATCCGGTCTTTAATAAAGGATATGATCTCCCCTGACTGCTAGGCAGGTTTCACATCATTTGTGCATGCTGGATATAGGGCTGTTAATGAGCTGTTGAGACACTGCTGCTCGTTCCTCTTGTAGCACCAATAGCAGTTTCGGAATCGTTACTGGCAATAAGTTACGTGTTGCCACGGATCTCCCTAGTAAGTTCCACACATGCTTGACGGGATTTAGATCCAGAGACGTTGCCGACCAATCCATGTGTTCAATATCTTCACTCTCCAACAGCTCTTCGACAGTAACTGTGCGATGAGGTGGAGCGTTGTCGTCCATGAAGAGGAACTGAGGACCCATAGCCCTTGTGAAAAGACTCATGTAAGGAAGAAGAACCTCGATACAATAGCAGTCCCAGGTGACGAACCTCCTTGGGAGATTTGAAGGTCGGTTCGGCTACCAAGCATTATGTCTGCTCGAACGAGAACACCGCGACCTCCAAAACAGTTCCTTTTGATGACGTTGAAGGGGTTATTGCGTGTTATCCGCTCTGTCCAGATGTGTATGTGTCTAGAATCGCAACTCAGACTAAATCTGCTCTCATTTGTAAAGAATACTCGTCCCCATTCATTGCCTCTCCAATTTCGGTGTTCCCTGCACCACAGAGAGCGCTTTCTCCGATGGGCAGGCGTTAGAGGTACACACCGTACAGGGCGTCGTGCAAACAGACCACCACCGTGCAGTCTTCTGGCCACGGTAAAACGCGATATCGGTCGTCCAGTTGCCTGTGTCGTGTGTCTAGCGATTTCTCCCGCTGTCTGCCGCCTGTTTCTTCTGGCCTGTAAGGCAATATACCGGTCATCTGCGGGTGTGGTTCCTCGTGGACGACCACTACTAAACCCCCGGATAGCTGTTCCTGTAGTTTGAAATTGTCTCCAAAGTCGTGAAACGATGCTGTGAGCAATTCCGAACTCTGCAGCCACACTTGTCACACTGCGGCCTTCCTCCAACTTCCCAATGATTCGACCTCGGGTAAAAGCATCCAGATGTCGTCTAACAGATTGATTATTCGCCATTTCTCGCTGAGGCAGCAACTCGGTGTGATTTTAACTGCTATACGGCGTGCAATCTCTTTGCCAGAAATACTGATCTTACACCGACAACATGCTTTATACTACTCAGACACTCCCCCATTACGTCTACCTGCATATCTGCGCATGTGCTACCGTACATCACATTACTTAATCTCCTGATTGGTCTTTCTGTCCGCTCTGCCTCTTCGTTCAGCTGATATGCTAATTTTTCGACTTCGTCCTTAATTTTTGCACACCAGTGTATATTGAAGCACAGTAGAAGCGGAAACATTACTTGCAGATAGTTAAAAATTCCAAAATAGGTAAGCGCAAAGATGTGAAAAATAATTACTTTCTAAACCAAATTGGAATATGCTCTTGTTTAAAAAGGGACTATGCTCTTGTTTAAAAATATCGTTATTTAAAAATCTCATTGATAAGCATTTTGTATGGTACTGATATTCATTTAAGGGAAACTTATGAAATTTCGTAACCATTTCTTTTAGAACTCTGAATGTGTAAAACATTATGTCTAGAATTTCGGAATTCCCTTTCTGCATCAACAAATTTTGAAAAAAATGCTTGCTGTGTTGCTGAGTCATTACTTACCACCAAAAAGGAAGCCTGATATTCAAATGCAACATCATGCTTAGAATAGAAGGTTCAGTCTAAAGAAAATTAGAAACAATTCTATGGACATAACTGTAAATTTAAAATAGGGTTATCATGAATATAGACCACTCAGCGGCTTAGAATCTAACCCAACAAAACTCGAACTGAGTGGTTTTGTCCACTTGGCTGGTGGAAAGCAAACATCACAGACAGGATTTTGCTTTTATTTCTCTAAACGTTTTTTCAGACAGAATAACTTCTTCCTTTCAAGGAAATGAAACTTTTGTATTCAAATCAATGCTTAACAAATATTACGTTTTCTAAAAGTTAGCGACTAGTTTGGCTACTTTTTTAAAATCTTGAGTAATAGATATGTTAATATTTTTAAGTTAGGAATTTTCAAAAAAATTTCCACTTATATAAAATGCCTGGGATTATATCATTGTTTGGGCAAATTAATTCTTAGGCCGGAAATATCACCTTTACGAAGGGTAAACAATTTTGGAAACATTTCTCTAAACTACGATAAATTTAATGTTTCAGGTTTTAAAAAGCAATTGAGAAAAATCTATGTTTTTAATCCATTCCGAATGCATTTCATTTATAAACATTCATGGAAAAACTTTAATCGATTAGAAACAATTTTCAGAAGTTCTTTCAGTTCATCTGATATCTTCATTTGAACCTCTTGAAACTGAATTTTGAATCCCTTATTTGAATAATACTTTGTTCCTATTTACTAAAATATAGAATTCTATTCTGTGCTGAATAGATTGGAAATTTCTAAGCCATTAATATGCATTCAGCAGGCTTTAAATCAGCCAAAATGCATATTTTTAACACAAAACATATTTCAATCCGCTTAAACTGGTAAGAGAATCAGTCTCTCAATTACGTTTTAAATGAGATTTTGATATATGTATTTTTAACAACAAAACTTCCATTTTTTGGAAATGTTAAACACGATATAATTGGAATTATTGTTATGAAATGATTGCAATATATATTCATAAATATTCAACAAAAAAGTAGATTCATTCTTTCCAATAATTTCATTACTTATATATCACCTTCTCATTATGCAAAATTAAAGACAAAAATGAAGAAAGGAAACGTTTATTAAATGTTTCCCATTTTTGGGGAAAAAATGAATAACAGATTTTGTATTTTAAAAATAGCACTTAGCTACAGCCTAGACGATATACAGCAGTGTAATATGCGTTTTAAATGTTTTTTAGAATTTTAAAATAAAGTATTAAAAGGCTATCAATAAAAATGTCGTGCAATCATTTATATAAAATTTTTCATTAATGGGAGAAATGAATAAAAATAATTAAGTAATAACATTCATTGTATAATTTCTATTTTCACTACTTAATTGTCATAAACACATAAACAGAAGCTGATATTTTTAACTATACATTCATCTGTTATAGCAGTAAATCTAAAAGCAATATTTCGTTAGAAGTCAAATTACAGGCAATAAAAAATTTCATATTGTCCAAAATTTCGTACCTGTTGATATGGGTCTAAAAGTAATTATCTCAGATAATACATTTTCTCTTAATGTGTAAGGTTTTAGTTAAACTAACCAAGTTTATTTTAATTTAAATCTTTTCTATCTCCTCTCTGCTTCAACTTCCTGTCAGAAGAAGCGCGCGTTTTTAGCTTATGCTAATTTTGAAGTACGGCCAAGTACTATATAAGCCAGAGGTAGAAACCTCTCGGTGTGTGAGAGCTTTGCCTCAGATCACGGTCACGCTGCTCAACTTTCGCCTGACCAGCTAGCAGTTTAAATTTATAAGCCATAGTGCTTACTACGTGATTGCATTGTAAAATAAATTAAAGTGCGGTAGTATTTAGTATACCTTGCTACGCACCCTTTTAGATAGAGGCCAACTTCCGCGAATTGCTCTGCGAAGCAAAGTTTAATTAAGTTCTATTTTAGGTTTAGTATTTAATTTTATTTGATTGTTAAATTCGACCAAAGTGTGGTCTGTTACGTTCTGTATCTCTCCCGAATTGGGAGGTTTGTATTTAATAGTGATTGAATAAAAGAGGATTTCAAATCCCTTTACGTGCAGTTATTCTCCAGCCCAGCAGTTACATCAGAACATAGCGTACCTTCCGCTCCCTGTTCCAGTTCAGGACTGAATACTTGAAGTTAAAAACCCTTTACAGAATTTACAATGCTTCCAAAACGGATGCACAGAACACTAAGTCCTGATAAATGCAGAATAAGTTTTAACAACATGAGCATTCATATTTCTTGCCGGGCAACACAGTTACAGTTACAAAGTGATCATTCACCGCACAAGAAACCAACTTCTGTATATACTTTTTATGTCTTCTATATATACAGATGTATACTCGTACTATGTATTAATAAATATAACATGTTACTATTAAAAAAAGTTCTGAAATATCTATTACTGGTGTAAACAAATTTTTTTATCTGGTTTATATAATTAGTACCTTTTAATAAATTCTAAAGACTTCCTTTTTAGTTAATGATAACTATATGAATGTACAGTCATTATGCTTACATTAATTGAACTATCTGAGTAAGTTACATGTACTATTTTGGTACACTTTGAAATGCAAATAAAAATTGCAAAAGCAGTGCCGTGGATCACACATTTTGTGTTTTTTGTAAAAATTTAATATTCACTTTTTTTCACAAATTTTTGTGTTGAAGAAAACTATCAAAAATAATATAACAACTTTCTTCAACAATTTTTCCCGCACAAGCCTCAGCTGGTGAATAAATGTTTTCTGTTTATCTAAATTGTGTTTCATTTTAAATTACCTATTGATATTTCTTATGATGATATTTATGTACAAATTATGAGGGAGATATTAAATTTCATGCTCAAATTAACGTATAAGTTACACTAATTTGTAAGTGGCCTATAAGAAAACTACATAGATGTCTTTAATATGTTCATTTATTACTAAGTATATTTTTAGTAAATTTTGTTATTTAATCGTATTACATTTGCGAAAAATTCTAAAAGCGTTATATTTTTATTTCTTCAATATCTTAAGCGAATGAAAAAGTACATTTTTTGTTTGATTTCACTAAAGCAATGTTCTCTAAGTTTCTGCAAAAATATCTTCTTGAAATTGTTATCATAAAAAAATCATGAAACCTCCAGTAAACATCAGATCAGATTTCTTTGCTCCAAACCAGATGTTCCTAAATCCTAAAATATCCCTTCTGTAATCCCTTCACTTTCGAATGCTATTCTAAAGCCTTTAAACTGCTCAGGAGTCTTTTGACTCATAAACCTTCAGCGTTGCAGCAACATAATCTTATCAGAAAATCCCGGCTTCAATTTACTATCCTTCCCTGGTTATGAAGGTTTACGGAATCCAACTACTATATATGCATTATTTCTAATTTTGTGAATCCGGCACTTCTGAATCAATGCATTAAATAATTTCGTCAGTATTGGGTTACCTATCGCGGTGATAGAAGGCCAAGTATTTTACATCTACCCTATAGTTAGACAGGAGTCGTGGGAGGAATTTGCAAATGGTACAGCTGGTAGAGTGAGATATTTCCCCAAACTGCTTATTCCTTATGTGGGTATATAAGAGGTTCATCGGAGACTGTAATAAACGCGGAATCAGCATAAAAGACATGGTCTTTAAAAGAAAACAGTTTTCTTACTTCTTAGAAATTCTTTACTGTTTTACAAATACACGAGAATATGTATATTTTTCCTTAAATATACATTTTCGTATTGATTGGATTAAACTTCAGATGTATTATTTATTAATTTTATTATTTAGACCAGTGGTCTCAAACTCAAATCGCTTGCGCCATCTGAAAACACCTGACGGACCAGATACTTTTCCTCCTTTTTTTAACAAAATATTTCGTTCTGTTAAATTTTTTGTTTGTTGTTGTTTGTTTTATTTTGCTTTCTTAATTCATATATTAAATAAGTTTTAAATTTCGCTTACTAAATATTTATCAAAATTTACATAAACAATAATAATAATTTCTCGAAGAAACAAATTCAAATTTATATTTATTTCCTTTCCAGAATATAAAGTTTGGTATCCGTAAATCATTTTCGTTGGTTACATTTCATAATCCAAATATATTGACTCTTAAATATTAAATTATTACACTCACATTTCTTTAAAATGATTCCAAAGAGTTTAATTAATCATTAAATAAATTGCTTTAAGTTAAAATTAAAGAAATTATGAAAACGTTTCAAATTTTCAGATGAAATTTATCGAGTGGTTTGAAACTGAGAATAAATAATGACAAACTCATCACTTTCTCTTACTTATTAACTTATTCCATTCTTAAATTAAAATACACATTTTTTTAATTATAAACATCTTTTTTTCTTACCAGAGCTTAACACTTGGTGACGTTTCGATTCTCACCAGGCTTGTGGCCTTGCAGATAAATTACTACCAGAGAAATTATTTCATCACGGATTTTAGATTCTTATTGGTCAATCGGGAAAAAATTCTTAACTGAGTTTATTTAAATTTTGACGCGTAGGATTAAAAGTCAATTAAACTTCTATCTTCAGATGTTTGATTAAGACTCTGGGCAGCTAGTATAAGACTGCTGATTTAGTATATCACTTCATATTATCTCCCAGACTAATGAGGGTAAAAGATAACATACGCCAAATAGCGTTCATTGCAGTCTAAAAACAGAAAAATTAACATAGGGAAGGTATGCCATATTTTTGACTAAGGAAAAGGTAAGAAAGCGTACATTTCTCTCAGATATCAATTCCTTATTGCTTTAAATAAATTATATTTAATGAATTCGTTATTAACAAGAAAAGTACTTTAGTTGGTTTAGTATATTAGAAGTTAAAGTGCTTCTTGTACACATGAATGCAAAGTTTCACTTCTTTAGCAATGCTTTTTAATTGGTACGTGTCATACGTTTCAGATCTAGACTTGATTATCTTTTCCAAAAATTGTTTTCAAAGATTGGGTAGCAGTATATATTATCATAAATCAATATGTTTTATTGATGGTATATAACATTAGTCGTAAAACGATAAATCTAGAAAACAAGGTGAATGAATAAATTCAATGCTACGGTAATTAATACAGACTACTACATGCCGTAGAATTCTTGTTTTCATAGGAAACAAGAAGGCAGAACGTTTCTCACTCTCACGGCAATGATTCATTAATCTGCTGGGGAAATTCAGGTACAGTTTTGCGATTTAGTGTTGTTTTTCGCTTTGAAATCTCATAACATCTCATTTACTCATTCAACTCAAACAGTTTGCTTTATCTGTTGTTTTGTTTGATATATTTTCTTACGCTAGGCCTAAAACGTGATTTCTGTTTCTGAGGTTTACTATATATTTCAGGCGACATATTTCTTGTTACAGACATGAAATCTGTATATAGTAACACAAAAATTTATCCTGAAATTCAGTTTATATAAGGGGCCGGCCAAGAATGGTTACTGACAAGTGGTAGTTCGATCCGGGTTCAAATTCCGGCGCATGAGCTGGAAGTTTTTCATGGTTTTCCTCATATGTAACATGGTTACGAGCTAGTGTCTCTAAAAAGACCTCCACGAAGGCATCTTTTATCTTAAAGAGATTGCGCTTGTTTATTTTGCATAGTCAAATAAAACAGAAAAAAAGGCTGAATAACGCATACTGGGACAATATAGTTACTGAATGAAGTTTATTATTTCTTTGACCTTGTTTTCAGTTTGAGGACAGAATTTTTTATCACCTTTATGTGATTAGAATGTAAGAGGTTGAATAACGGGTGTTGGCATTTACTACAAACTTCGATTTCCTTGCGTTGGTCAATCCAAGATTACTTTAGCAAAAGAAACATAACTCATCTAACTCCATTCAATACAGGATGGCTCAATCAAACCCAAAGCAAGTGAAAAAGCCAAGAAATGTAAGACGATACAAGAAGAGGAGAAACAAAAGTCTTTTCACCTGAATTTATCCTTCTCCACAGGTACTGCTGGAGATAGTTAGTGATCGCAATGGTTCAGACACAGTTTGGCACATGAATTATGTTTAGTTAAACTTCCTGTACACGTCCAATGGAATGTTTGCAATGGCGCTGCATATATTCTGTTCCAGTGCTTCAAAAATTTGCGGATTGTTTGGTAAACATTGCCCTTTAGGCTGTTTCACAAACAAAAGCAGCAACTAGGTAGATTAGGTGACAATGGGGGCTATAAATCCTTCGAGACAGTCCTGTTAGGTATAGAACTCAGCACAATGCTTTCGAGGAGGCATGTGCTATTATTTGCATTCACACTGTGATGATTTCGAATACACTAACGCGCTTCGGCATCTACTCTGCTATGTCCAGCTCGCTTACCTCATATTTATCTATCCAAACTTGAAGAAGCTTATTTTTATAACTACAGTAAAATTCAACGGAAAAAATGATCATTAAATTTGTAGGAAATTTAAAGATTTCCAGACATTTGCTACTCTAATAAATGACTAATTAGATTAAACGCCGGTAGAAACATTAAATGCTTACCAATGTAGCAAACCACTATGAACCCAAATAATAACTTCCTGCATGTACTTCTGTATTATTGACAGTGTTTGCATCACGTATATAGATATCTAAAAATAATTGGAAAAATGTGAAAAAAATAGTGTGCAACTAGATATCGGCAAAGAAAGAAACTTGTATTATCTGAACGGCGTTGGCTATGAATTCAAATGACCAGCGCCTTCTAAGTGGATGCTAACGTTAGCCATTCAGGAGATGACGTTTATGCAAAGAAGACGCATTTAAACTCGAATGTAGCAATATTGCATTCGTAGTTACTTTGTAGCATGCAATTCTAAAACATTACAGGATTGATCACCCAAATATTTGTTGGCAAGACTAGTCGATTATGGTTTTGTGTGTTTCTAGAAACACTGTGTTTATGGAAGTGGAAGAGTTCAGACTGAGATTTAACACTCGAGGAAAAAGTTGTAAAAGACCCAATACCGGGTGGCCACTCATGAAGAATTTATATGATTTGTTTTGAATGTGATATGGCACATATAGAACAAACTAACAGATCTTTAAAATTTAGGATTAACGAGTACATACGTTATGTTAAAGTGAAGGAAGTGAAAATGTCTTTGATTACTGGTCACTGTTTTAATAAATCAACAAATTTTAATTTCTGGAAATTAAAACTATTTCTCACGCTACTTTGCCTTTCAATTTATATTTCTTAGAAGTTTTTAATTTTTTTTTCACATCATGCTAGGTGATAACGGAATACCTACTCTGTTCTCGTCGCAGGTGCGGAAGACTTGTTCGGAGCCCCAGCTCACTTCTTTCAAATAAGCACTACAACTTCCACGTCAAGCGTTTTCATAACAATGACATGATCATAACTGTTAAAAAATACTTTGATAATGTTGGACTAAGCTATCACGTTCACCACCGTTACAACAATGCTTTTTGGAAATGCTAGGCTAAGATCCATATTCTTTCCCGTTTACCACCATAACAACAACGTTGGATTAAGCTATCATGTTTACCACCGTAACAATAAGACTTTAGAAATGTTGGACTAAGATCTCTATTATTTATCTAACCGGTTATTTTATATTAGTAGCTTTTCTATCATTCTTGTTTTCCGTTTTTCTTCCAGAATGCAAATTTCAGTTTGCGTGTATTCAAATGAGGTAAAAAATTATAGTACTTAAAGGAAGATTTTAGATTGCTGAATCAGAGCTGCTCCGCCTGATGAAGGCCACCAATTTGCCTGTCTCGTCATTAGGCATTGTCCAATTTGCCTATTCTCGTCATTAGGCGTATCAATCCAGTAATAGGTTTGAACCAACTCGAGCGCATTCTCACAGTGTAGCCATTGGGCTAACTTAAAATTATTAAAATTAAAATTATTTTAAATTAATCTAAGTAAATAGGTTATTCGTTAGTCTAATTTACATTCATTGCTTTAAAGTTGCGCCATAGGTACAGGCAGGTTCTGTAAGCACAAGCAAAGCCCGCTTTTAAATTACTGAGTTTAGTAAAAGACTCCTTTACACCCTGAGTACATCTCTTTGAAAGCCATATGGATAATTCTCATACGTCCTCCAATTTGTTCTTGCTTCCAAAAAAGGTGAGACTCTACAACCCTAACTACAACACTTCGATACTATTGGATTAAGCTTTCAAGAAAATCACCATATCAACAATTCTTTGATAATGTTGAACCGGGTTCAAAGGAAACTGCAACCTGGGATGAGATGTTTGATTTGTATCAACTGTTGCATTAAAATGCTTCACTTTTTTATTATTAAACTACACAAAATAACTTTTCTCAAGTTACACTTAAGTAATTTAGTGGCTTTGATTTATAGTCATACTTCGTAGCCTCTTTCTAACGCAGCTGTCAGCTGAAATTTTATAAAATAATGATTAAAAAATTAAGATGTCTAAATTTATGTTTATAACCACCGTCTAGTTTTACTATAACTTTAGTTGATATGTTCCAGTTTGATTGACAGTAGGGGTAGAAAAACCACAAGACAAAAGAGAACTATTTGTCATCCTCAGGGACACATTGTCTGTGGGTCAGATTCCAGATAAGACAGTTTCATACATTAATCTTTCTAATGGCACATTTTTTACCCATCTCCAACAATTTGCGAGGCGTATTTTCTTCTCTTTTTCGCCAGCTCAAAAATGTGGCTTCTTTTAATCGAGTCTGTTGACTTAAGTTTTGAATGACACTTTAATTATGTTAAGCTGAAAACCGATACATTGTGAGAGAGCCTCATTAGTGAAGTTATTTTGTTTACGTTTTATTTTTAGAGTATAGCTTTCGGGAATATGAGTTAAATTTCTGTTGAGATGTCTGCAAGGAAAATTAGCGGACAGATACAGAAGACATGCATTAAAAATTAAAAAAGAAATATCTGAGATAATTAACTCAATATTTTCTGTTCAAGAATTGTTATGTTTCCGATGTTGGAAATTGCCGTGTATTTCTGATAATTCTCATTTCCAGAAATATATTTCAATCCTCTAAAATAATAACCTGTTCCCCAGTATGTAAGAATACAATGCTTTTTTAGTTTATTTCTCGGTGGTAATATTAATATATATACTTAATTTCTTTTTTGTTCCTGTTCTTATTAAAGACATTCTTTAAGAATGCTTCGCTAAATACTGCAAAAGCGTCTGATGCCATTTACAGGGTTGAAGCATACCAGCCAATACAACTTCCCAGTTGGATTAATGGAACAAATCGATTGTAATTCACCATTACAATTTATTTCCATTGTTGTTGTTTTTGTTGTTACTGCTATCGATCCATGCAAACGAGATAGTGGTTAGCGATAATGACTGCCGTACTGAAAGATCCAGGCTCGAATCCCTGAGAAAGTACAGCTATTTGTAATGTCTCTGCGAAAATTCTTTCGAATGGTTGGTCATTGAGGTAAGAATAAAAGGAGGCGCCATCCCCGCACTATGCCTGACGCAGTGCTGCGAATATTTGGTGCCCAAAGCGGTTATGCACTATTTATAACCACAGCATATTTACAGTGGTTTTAGTGGTATTCCCATTCACAAGAGTTCCAGACAAATCGAAAGCGGGGACTTTTCCTCATAAAATAAAAATTCATTGTTGGATGGGTAATAGTAATTTGTATAATTTTTTGGCATTATCGCAAAAGTCAAATCTTGATTATTTCTTGATAACTTGAAACAACGATTTTTTTATTATGTATCTGCTTTATAAAATTCTAAACCACTAGACGACAAAAATATAGATTTTAGTAAAACGTTTACGCTATGTGCAAAGAATGATAAATAGCTTAAGCTGCCTCTAAAAGGTCAAAATATCGCAAAAATGTAACACAATTTAAAATTCAATTTCCTTGTAACTAACTGCAATAAGTACAAAACCTTTTATACTTCTCTCGATGCCTTTGATAATGTATTTGCTACTTTTCTATTATATTCCTAATATAAAATGTTTTAAATTAAATACGTTTTTCAACATTCATATTATACTGTTATATGGACTTTTTAAAACGTTTCAGGGGAGAGGCATAAGAGTTGCTTGCTTTAAACTCATCATTTTATTTTTACATAATTGAAAATAATCACTTTACGTTTATTTATCTTAACTGAGAAATGAAATTACCTACAAATCATGTAATTATTGATAAAATTAATAAATATATAGACATATATGTTAATAAGTTAACTTTTCTTTCATCTGTAACAGTATATTTGTGTAGCATTGTATACAGAAATATTTGCAAATTCGGGGGAAGTGCCGTGTGCGGACAAGGTGATATGATCATGTGAACGTGCGACATAATCATGACAGCTTATTCAGAATTTGAAAAAAAGAAAGGTGATACAGTGTTATTAACCAGTATATCAATATATTTTGCACAATGTTACATTTTGGATTACCTTGCAATATGGAAATTTCAGGTATTTAAGAATTTAGATCAATTAGTTGTTTTAACTGCTTCAAAAATGAAGCAATATCGGTATGGAGACTAAGACAATCAAGATTGTGATGATGTTGATATTTCAATGTGAAAAGGATAGTTGTTATTAATTATGTTATCAGAGAGCTTTCAAATTGAGTAAAATTGCTAAGAAGGATAATGAATGCTCTGCCAAAATATATTTACTAGAAAATTAAAATTTTATAATGAATGTAACTGAAAACGTGTTAAAATGAAAAGTTTGAAACTTTATGCCTAAATGTAAATGTGAATTTATTGATGTTAAAATATTTGTAATTATGCATATAGGTCAGGTAAAGTTTTTTTTAAATAGGTTAAAACGTGCAAACGCTATCTACCCTCGGGAAGAGATGATGCCTTCGTAAAGGAATTTTGAAGGAAACGTGACCTTTGAGTGCGTATTAAAAATAATGGAACTTTCCTCTTCGACTCTGAAATATTGTAGAAAAAGGATATCTATATATTTATATGTATACTTACCATGCAATTACAGAATGTTTACCTCCGATCATGTCAAAACCCGTTGATCCTAACGGCAAGTCATGGAATGTTTTGGAATTGGCCAAGAGGGGTGTTTCAAGGAAACATATTTGGGAAAAACAATTTAGTCCTCTTTTCTGATTTCTTACCTCCATGGTTTGGTGGTAGTAGGAGTGGGCTGAGAGACCCTCGGACCCTTTCTCAAATCTGGGATGGAGCTGCACAAAATGGTATTATGACCTAGATGGTGCTCAAAGATCATGACAACGACAATTGCAATCATAAGCTCCCATACCACAATAAAAGTTTTCGGCTTGTTCTGAGTAGGTCAAATAAGTTGGATTAGCAACAACAGAAACAAAATTCTTACATTATTGTTATTCCTATTATTGTTAATGCTATGTTGTTATTCTCGCTGTTGATTTTCTTTTCATTATTATTGCTCTTGTTATTATTATTACTTTAATAACTTTAAGGTAAACATTTAGGATATGGGCTAGAATGAAGGAATCTTAAATACATGCTGTAGTCGTTAGAATACGTTGCGAATTATACAAAGAATTTGAAAATGTTGGATTATTACAGTATCCTTGAGGAATGCGTTCGAAGACGTACCTGGAATATAATATTATGGGATGGATTAAATTAACAAATTAGTAGTTTACGTGCGTCTGTAGCAATACTAGTCTTATATTTCGAGGCCCTTATTGAAATAAATAGACGTTTAAAAAGCAAGAGAACTGCGATGAAATTTAAATACTCTCTGGCAACTGATAGCCAGTGCACCCTAATATCATATTTATGACCATCAAATTGAGATATGAATTCAGAGTCTGGATAGCTGTATTGCAATATGAGAATACACATAAGTTTCCGTAGTAGAATTTTTATTCTTCGTATTTACAAAGAAGGTCTCATACTCTTAATCTTTCGACTTCTGGAAACCAAATACGTATGAATCTGCCCATCTATAATTATATAATAATAATAAACGAGTTGCTAATATTCCTTAGACTGAAAATTAAAAATCCTATAAAATAAAGAGGTAATGAGGATATAGCGATATTTTGTCACTTACAAAATTTTCAAAATGCACTTTACAAAATATTCAAACTTTAAAATAATGCATTCGTATATGAGTAGATGCATACATACTTTGTTAAAAAATTGAGAGTTTAAGGCTGGAAAGCATTCCCTGTTAGTTACATCGGTCCCAAATAGTAGAGAAATTCATGAGAAGATAGAATTATGCAAGTGAAAATTCCTGCATTTCGGATATTATATACGGGTTGTTAAGACTTGATTGCAAGCAAATGAAATTTAATTGCTCTTTCTTCCTTTCTGTTACCTCTTTGAACTTCGAATAAGTTACACAGCAGGTACTAAAATAGGTTATGGATTGGTATGACTGTAGCTGTTAACAAAG
This sequence comes from Stegodyphus mimosarum, assembly GCA_000611955.2. Classification (NCBI taxonomy): domain Eukaryota; kingdom Metazoa; phylum Arthropoda; class Arachnida; order Araneae; family Eresidae; genus Stegodyphus; species Stegodyphus mimosarum. Next base: position 1,008,523 of record KK117931.1, on the reverse strand, counting down.
GATGTTTGATATATTACTTAGTTCTTGATATAAAACACTTGAAACTGGTAATAAATTACAAAAGGGAATAAACTTCTTAAATCTTCATTGCAGTAGGAATATTATTAAGAAAAGAAATAAAAACAAAGAATAAAATAAAATAAATAATATTATTAATCGAAAGGGAATGCAAAACTCTTCTCACTTTGAAATTTGTTAGAAATATTTGCTACATTCAATCTAATTATGAGTTAATAAATAACATTCTGATATCCAAGATGTTACCCGCTGTTCTCTCTGTTCTTTGTAAAAAGATATTTCTGATCCGGAGTGAACAAAGCACAAATGCATTGCTTTTTGTTCATTTGATTCTTTTATTTAAAACAGAAACTAATTATAGATGCATGGAAAAGAAGAAAAGGTCTCGTAAATAATGCTATAATTCTGACCCGTTATTGCGCTCAATTAATTGAATAAATCAAACTTTGGAAAACTTCCTTTATAGAAAAGAGCACAGAAGGATACTTACACTGAATATTTTTTATTCTTAAGATATTAATAAATATTCCATTCTTATCAAAACTTCTATTATTTATAATATTGAGTGTTCTATTTTCTTTTTCGATTTCCAAAAAAATTTAATATTTTCATCAGAATATTCATATATATATATATATATAGAAAGAGAGAGAGAGAGAGATAAAAGTAAACATTCTTCATTGTTACAAAAAAGTTACTGGTGATTACTGAATCGTTTTTAAATGAGAAAATTCATTTTACTTAATGATGGATATTTATATTAAGTTTGTTTCCTTGGAGTCAGAGTTTCCGGAATATCGATTGGAAAGATTATTTTTGCCTTAAAAGAGGAAGGTAATAATTACAATTAAATAATATACTAAAATTTGCTCTTTTTTGCGTATGTTTTGAATTATAATTTATATCTATGTCCATTTAAATATCTGTGTCAACTGGAATTTGAAAGTAAAGTTAATGCAGAAGATATGTCGGATGTTTTGTTTTCACATGAGGAAATATTAGAATTCGGGTACTTATGTATTATGACATTGGCCGTGAATGTTAAATAACATCCTACCCCAAACGTTGACGGAGATCCTGTCAAAATTACCCCAGTCGTTTCAGTAAAATTTCGAGCTTCATTTTTATCTACAACACATACCGTAAAACATTAGTCAGGCTCTTTACACAATCCACAAATTAGCAACTGCTACAGAAGCATTCGACCAGCTTTGTTTTTGTACTTCTTGAAAAGGTTTTTGTCATTTTCAATTTTTATGGTAGGCTGGTAGCTGCTAGAAAGGGCAGCATTTCTGCAGGCTAAATAAGCAAACAGATTAATTATCTAAGCAGTGGAAAATGTTCACAAAAGTCTAACCCTAAGCCGGTAATCAGAAACATAACACAAGAAACAGAAACATGAGTCGGTTGAAGAATGCCACAGAAACGAGAAGGAAGCAAGTAGAAATAAAACTATATATTGTTACGAAAAATTCGGCGGTTGCGCCTGTATGTAAGCTTTCCGGCATAGCACTAGGGTTGTCATAAAATAGTGTATGGGAGGGTTGCCAGATTGGCGACTTTATCGCCCATTTGGCGACCAAATCGGCGATATCCCATGGTCCAATCGGGAAGCTTCTAGAATAACATCCTGTCGAGATATTTCTCGAAACGTGTGGAACCTAAAGAAAAACTATATAAACCCTTGCGTTTCTGAGAGCGAGCAGTGTTATTAAGAGTGTGATTAAGTGTGATTAGTTGTGAGAATTGTCAGAATAGCTGCTTACTGTGAGTGCTAAGCTACGCGAGAGTTTTGTGAACGGAAAGCGATCGAGATAGTGCTTTGCCGTGAAGCTACCTTTACAGTTGATTGTTCCACGGTGTTTATTATTAGTGTTGCCGTGAAGCAACCTTTACAGTTACAGCCTGAAGCTGTGTTGCTGATTGTTTCAGCGTATTTATTGTAGATTTTCGACGCTTCTGAAGGTAATTTTGGAACTGTGCTGTAATTAGTGATTCTTGTAAATAAATTGTGCTTTTTATTGTTCTGCATCGTGTTTTCATTGAAAACTCTCAAATCCACGAACCCGTATAACGCAACGTTTCAGCGTATTTATTGTAGATTTTCGACGCTTCTGAAGGTAATTTTGGAACTGTGCTGTAATTAGTGATTCTTGTAAATAAATTGTGCTTTTTATTGTTCTGCATCGTGTTTTCATCGGATACTCTCAAATCCACGAACCCGTATAACGCAACAATATAGTACCAGAAGAATGCTACGCACTTTACATATATGTGCGGTATCAGTAATGAATATATATGGAGATAAGAGATATAATTTCGCACTGAAAACAAAACAGAATAGATAAAAAATACAGAATTATGCAGAGGAATGTGCATGTTAAAGTCACTTATAGTCATTTTATATCAATAAGTGATGCAGAGTAAGCAAGAATTTGATTCTTTTTCTGGTCACTGCTATGTTTCGGGTAGTTCATTCACGCTTCCTAATGCTCATCCTTCCTACGCTTCATAGGTAGAGATGTAGATACTGTGTAAGGACAAACGAAAAAATATGCACCGCATCAGCTCAGACGATGGCCCTTATTAACATTTTGAGGCCCTTGCTAATAGAAAGGTTTGGAGAAGTATGTAGATTTTTAAAATTTGTATGATCTCAAGTATAAAAGAAAATATGATAATAATGACTAACGCTGATTTTTGTCGTTTGACCTCTAAATTAATATGATAGTACCTGTTTACTAAGGACTAGTTTCATTATAATTGCTATTATTATCGATACTCAATAACTATCCAAAATGATAATCTGCTTATAAATAGTTATTGTTCTATGAAATTTAATAAAATATATTTTCGGCGAATTACCCATTATTCCAGCAAAATGCGATTTTATGCTCCTGATTTCTGAAAATTAAAAAAAAATGGAACTAAACTAACCCAAAATCATCACAAAAAATAGACTTGTTATTTGTCATGATTTCATTTTATTCGAAATACCATTTCATTCGTTACTGCGGACCATATTGTAATGATGGTAATTTTTAAAGAGTAGATTCTTTCCCCATAAAACCTTATTTGTTATTTTCAGTTGTTATTATAGGTTTTTGCCTACTAAATATACTAAATTTCTCACCGAGTGACTAGTAATTTTCTAATTAGTAATTTATTGTGTTGGCCTTATTTAAACAACTGAAAATAAGAGAAAGGTAAAATCAGTTAAAATATTTTTTTTACTGAAAACTGCTTTTGAAACCAACCAAACCAAACTACAAAACAGAAAGGCTCCTGCCAAGGCAAACATAAATTGTGGTTAACCTAAATATTTGGTTTATTAAAAAAACACTAAACTCGCTGAATGTGTCAAATACTGTGATGGCCGACGTACAACATTATCTAATTCTCTCAACAGTGTTCATGCTTCCCTTGGTTACCACCTAATCGTTTGGTTTGCGGATTACACTAGAATTTTTGGTATCCATGCCCCCTGCAAACCTAAATTAAACTCAGCTACATTGTCTTCACTCATTCTAGTGTTGAGAAGCTCATTCTTCCCGGGCAGTTCCATTCCCTCTCTCAGTTACTTCTTAAACCTTTTGAAGTGAGCTTCTATTGTAAGGAATTATTGCATTATTCAAATTTGAAGGACCCATTGCGTTTTCGTGTTTCCTGCTTCGAAAACCACGCCATTCTGTAAATGAATTCTAGAATAAAGGACTGAACGTGTGGTGCATCATTATAACTGAATTTGGTCGGATGGGTCTCATACCTCTACCCGTCGTTCTTCAAGTGAGGAAAGTGTAAGAAATTATCTCATTCCCTCATTGTTGTGATCTCATTCCCTCATTGTTGTGATGAGTACTGCATGTCCAGCTGGCATTTGGAAGATTCGCATTTCGGAGGATTGCGGTAGAACAGTTAATGTTTCATACTTTCTGCTCCGAAAAGTTTAAAACTCTGTTCTTTGATTATTTTTAAATCAGAAAGACAGAACAAAGTTGAATGTACAATATCCAATTCCCATTTTAAATTAGTAACTGAAAGTAAAAATTTATGGGAAATATCACCTAGTCTGAAAAGGAATGGAAAATGTAGTTTTGTGATAAGATAATATTGTTGCGTTTCGAAGGGATTGTAGATTTGGAGTGATTGATGAGAACACTTGAAAAAAATGAAAACGCAGTTCATTATCCAGTATTACTCAGGGCAGCTCCAAAAGCAAGTTTGCAGTCGTCGAAAAACACGTTTACAGTCATCGACAAACATGCTAAAAAATCAGCAGTACAACCTTCAGGTTATCGCGCTATAACGGTGAAGAGAGCTTCACGATAAAGCACTAGAGTACATCTCAAGACTCGGTTCGGTCGTTCTCGAAACTGAACGTACTCTCGAGTCTCTCCACAGTAAAATTCGCGATGCACTCGACGATACACTAAATAGCCTCAACGATGCACACTCTCGATGCTCGAGTTCGCGGTACACTGACGAGACACTCGACATTAAACTGCTACTCCGAGTACAGACAGAGTTCATATAGCTTTTGGCCTGCCTTTGAGAACATTCTGGTACAAACCGGTAAGAATTCATTCCAGAATGTTCTCCCTCCGTCTACGGCACATCGCTAATTTTGTCGCCAACTGGGCGAATTATGGCAACCGTGTCTTCCTTTACCATTTTCTGGCAACCCTAAACCCACTTTGCGGGGAAGCTATCATACCGCAGCTTGACATTTCTTAACAATATATTGCTATGATGTTACAAAAACTTACTTCTACGTTAAGTTAGTAAAAGAAATGAAGAGTTTATGGGAAGTATAACATAGTCTGAAAACAAATGCGGAAATCGTGATAAAATACTTTATTTCTGTGATGTATCGAAACTTCATACTGATTAGATTTCTCATTTGTTTCAGATACAAACGCAATAATTGCTTGATTCATCTTCTCATAGAACTATAAATAGCAGTGAATTAGCAAGTTGTGATATTTATATACCTTGCAAAAAAGAAAGAAAAAGTTTTTCCTACATAAAAAATTGCGAAACTCTTTGATGCATTTTCCCCCTTCCTCATCATAGGCAAACCAAAGGCATTAATGTCAGTTCTTTTACTCTGCGGCTATCATTAATCCGGTTGATGAACCGGTAACCGAGCATACCATCTCACATCCTTGGAGAATAAAAACGATACTAACTACCACAAAAGAAACATTCTGGTTCTGCCATACCTCTCCATCACTTACTTGTACGCTGCTATCAAATACCTAATAAGAGCCCAAACATAAATGAAGTGAGTATTATTATAGCGTTCGCCTTATTGATTCGGCATTAGCATTGATTGCTCGCAAGAGAAGATTAAAGATATGGATTACCAGACGTCTGGTAATTGTGTCTTCGTCCATTCCCGTTCAATAATAAGCAGCAGAGATCTATCTGCTCCGGTTTGATTGCTCCAGCCATATAATGAGCTTCTGTTTTATGCATCCAGCGAATTTGTGTTTTCGCCATCGTTATTGTGATGTAAATTAGAAGCGAGTTTTAATTGTGTTTCACGTTCGAGAGCAACGGAATTAGAATGAAAGGAGAAGTGAGTCGATTCAAAATCAATAATAAAACCGTTGCTCGTAGACTGTTCTTTTCGATAGCGAGAAAGACAGTGTTAATTTATGCAAAATTTACAATCGAAATTGGTAATAAATTTGTTGATATTCCATTATAAAGATTTGTTTAGAGGATGGTTAAATAAATTCGTAATAGCCTGCAGTCGTGAATTGATTACTCCAAATTAAATTGAGATCAGGCTCCAGCACAGTTGTTAGGCTCTCCTAGAGGCAGATAGAGTGATAAATGCAGATAGTGTATTAGTGTTGTAAGACTGGTGTATGAATTTATGGCCGAAAATCAGCAATAGATCTTAATTACGGTTCAGCTTCTTCCCAGATCAGTCTTGAAAGTGTTCTTCCAAATTGCAGCTTAAGATGGAAAGATTCAGTAATGCGAAAACAGGCTAATATAAATGGATGAATCACATGACTGTTTTGGTATAAAGAACTGAGGGTGAAAAATCAAAAACTCATTCTTCTTTACATTTAGACAAGCAGGTGGGAAACTGGAAAATGAAGGCTCAAACAGGCAAACCATAAAGGATACTAGCCCGTTCGGTTTAAACTGCAAATAAAATAATTACGCCAGCTTGAAGATAAGGCCCAAATGGGATATCACCAAAGAATAGCGTCACAGTAAAAGTTTACATTAATTTTTTATTATATGTGTTTTAATTAAGCCTGCAGTATATGCGCACACACACATGAGACACACAGAGACACATGTGTCTGAGTTTTTATTATAATTAAAAAGTAATTTATGTCTTATTGCCCTTGAAATCTATAGAGTTTTATTCAAATCATACGTCAATCTCAGCTTACATTTTTGTCTAATTTCAGAATTCACACTGGCCTGCCTCTCTTCTGATTTGACCTTTGAAGTAAGAAATTAGCATGTTGTTAATTTCCTTTTTTTTTGTAAATTTTGTACAAAAGCCAGTAAGAATAAATCATAATGTTTCAAAAACAATAAAACATGTAAATTTCTGAAGACATTTTCCAGAATTCAGGATGAGATTATATGGCATTTCGTCCGCCTTCTTAGCATACCTTTGTGGTATGATGGTCAGCACACTCGCCGCGTATGCGAGAGATCCGTGATTCGAGTCCCGTGGAGAGCATTACTCATTTTTCATGTCTCCTGCTTCGAAAAATCGTAATGTCTCTACAAGATGAAATCCTGATTAGCTATCAACAATGATTTTAATTACTATAAGAAAATTCACATTTATTACAAACAAAATTGCAATACAAATATCGTAGCATTTTTCATCCTAATACACTCACGTTTGTGAAAATTGCAACACCATGAAGGACTTACGCGAGTGAGCTGAAATTTTCAGGAAATGCAAAGTAGCGCATGATATGCAAATGATTAGAATTGCAAATCCGTAGCGCATGCGTATGCTGAGCAGCGCCCTCTGAACGGCTGATGGATCCGAATAAATAGACGGCTGTAGCGAGGCGTGTATGGTTATCGGTGGTTATCTGCTAGTGGTAAACGTTAACTCAATCTGTACTTATGCCTCGTCGACGAAAGAGAGCGAGATTTGAACAACTTACAGAGTTTGAACGAGGGAGAATCATCGGCCTTCGTGAAGCTGGATTGTCGTATCGTGCAGTAGCCTCTCGTGTGCAGCGTTACAGCAGCACAGTGATGCGCGTTTGGAAGCAGTGGACGGACGAGTGTCGGACAACTCGGAAATCCGGGAGTGGACCCCGAAATGTGACGTCAGCTCGCGATGATAGACACCTGGTCCGCATGGCGCGGACGGACCGTACAGCTTCCTCTAGACAATTGGCAGCACTGTGGTCAATAGCTACAGGTGTTTCATTGTGTGCTTCATCAATTCGTAGACGTCTGCTGCAGTGTGGACTGCGCGCACGGACTCCTTTATACAGGATCCCCCTAACGCACGACCATCGCCGCCTGCGGCTACAATGGGCCAATCAGCATAGAGACTGGCGTGCTGATTGGCAGCATGTCGTGTTTTCTGACGAATCCCGCTTTAATTTGTGGTACCATGATGGCCGCATTCGTGTCAGACGCTATGCCGGTGAACGCCACCTTCCGGAGTGCATTATCGAACGCCACAGTGGACGAACACCCGGAGTTATGGTCTGGGGCGCCATAGCATATCATAGACGATCTCAATTGCTACGAATTGTGGGCAATCTGAACAGCAACCGGTATATCCGTGAAGTTCTACAGCCCGAAGCTGTTCCCTTCCTTCAAAGCTTGCCAGGCGCTGTATTTCAACAGGACAATGCCCGCCCTCATACTGCTCGGATTGTTAAATCCTTCTTTGCAGCGCAGCAGGTACAGCTTCTTCCTTGGCCTGCGTGTTCCCCGGATATGTCGCCAATTGAACATGTGTGGGATGTCATTGGTCGGCGTCTTGCTCGTGATCCTCGTCCTGTTGCGTCTGCAGACGAACTTTGGGTACGCGTACAAACGATATGGAATGCTCTTCCTCAGTCAGACATTCAAACTTTGTTTGACTTCATGCCACGTCGTGTAGCAGCACTTATTGCGGCGCGTGGTGGCCACACAAAATACTGATTCTGATCTCTTGTTCTTGTTTGTTTGCTTTGAACATTTAATCATTTATTTGTACCACTACCACTCAACTGTGTATTAAATTGCATTCAATTATGACGATTCCTTCTTGGTGTTGCAATTTTCACAAACGTGAGTGTAGATATTCCTTCCCGTAATAACTGATGCCATCCTTTCGTCAGTTAATGGCCCGCAGTTTGTAAATACGTTGCTGCAAAAGTACTCACTATTCCTCTTTTGAAGAAGAAACTCCATATCTAGGTATAAATATGCAACAGAACATCCCATAAGCATACATTAACAGGACCAAGCTCTTGTACTAGGGAATGTCCACTAAACATAAATGTATTGTTGTTTTTCATCAAGTATCCGGGGATTCAGGAAGCATCCTATACTAATATAAGTACTGAAGATGACTCTCAGTTACTAGATATTCGATTAATTAGGCATTGTTTATTGTTCTATGATTTTATCTAACGACTATTTTTACGCAAACACAAATATGAAAGAAACGATAGTCTATCATTAATACTTTATTGAATTTGTTTTTATGTGGCAGTATAAACTAAATCCAAATCCTAACAGACGTAGAGCCAAATAGCACTGCATATGAAAAGAAGTCTTAAGAAGGTTTAAAAACAAGGCTTTTATTAAATCACAATTTGAACAAAAAAGCATTTCTTGCGCTTAGATCAGCTACCACAAGCCGAATAAATTCTCTTAACTTATCGCGCTAGAGAAACCTGGTAACGTAGCCTTGAGAAGGAGAAACACACTCTCTGTTACAATCCAGTACCCTCGACGTAAGTACTCTCAAAATTCCTGGTAAAGGACCAACAGCGGCCGAGCGGTAAAAGTCACTGGAATGCTAGTAGTTCATTCATTGGTAAGCTAATACCGACAACGGGCTGGCTGCAAGGATACTTTCGTGGTTTTCTCCATGTGCAACTTGTACACGAGCTAGTTTCCCTTAGGAAGTCCTCCATGAAGGCATTCCTACTCTTAGACAGATAGCCTTCGAGGCTTTGCCGTAATCACATAAACCAAACCAAACTATTCTGATAAGGAAACGGAAAAGAGAAATGACAGTAAAGGTCTAAACTATAATAACTGTTTAATTAGAATAATAATAGTAACCTTACAATTTATCATAGAGGAAACTGTTTTTTGAAATTTTGCTTATCCTGAATTTAACACAAATAAATTTGTAAGAGAAGCATAAAATATTTTCCACCTTTTTTCGTTCTTTTATTCAAAACTAAGGTCTTATTTAAAGTATCAGTTATTTTACGAAATAAAAACTAAATAATCCAAATAAATTTTGATAATAGGATCGGAAATAATATACGAATATGTTGGTTTCCTTTATAGAGCTCTTTCGAAAAGATGAGGCTCTGATATGCGCAGTTTAATGCTTAGCAGATTGTGAGCTGATAAAATATTACTTTATATTTAATTTTTAAGTTAAAGTATTTAACCGAAATTTTTAGCTTTATGTTAAAGTTTTAGCTGAAATTAATATTGTAAGACATCTTGAATAACTAATTATCTTATTGAACAACTTCCACATATCACTTGCATGTACGTATTGCGTCTGCAATTTTTTAGGTATAATTTTGTGTCAATAAATTCTACGATATGGAAACTGACAGCATTTATTACTATGACATAACAGGTTTTGTTGGCTTAAATATTTTCTTCCTATGCATAGAAACTCCTGTATAGTTAGCCTTATATTTTAATCCTGTGAAAATATGTTGTTTTCGGCCTAGTGAAATTTAGTGAAAAATATGATTTTGTTTCCTCAAGATTCGGAAATGAAACTTAAACCCATGAGAGGCTACCTTTTGCAGTTTCGAATGGATGAGAAGACCGAAAGTATTTTGCGGTTATTCTGTAAGAAATTCTCTCTGAATAAAGGCGGAACGGATAGATTTAAGAGAATTCAGCGATTAAACATGAAGAAGTGCAATGGAATACAGTCAAACTCATTGAGAAACAAACTTCAGTGAACCGAAAGTTTGTTTCGCTATATCCGATCTGATAAGGAAAAAATAGCTCATATCACAAACTAGTGTTAAAGATGTTTAATGGGTCATACAGCAAGCGTAGTTAGAAATGTTTTATGTTTCCCCCCAAAATTTTGATAGTAACTTTAATTAAAAAAGCATACTGAATACTAATTACGATTATAGTTATTTAGAATTTTCATTATTTCTTTTTTTCAGTTTCACTAGACATTAGTAATTTTACACGAAAAATTATTTAAAATAAAAGTCATCGTTTAGAGCTAACTCTCCAATTTTCTCCATCTAAGTTACACATTTACGATTGTAAAGAAACATCAGCTCTAAGCACTGTCCATCAGCTCAATGAAAGAACTCGAATCTAATCAAAGAACTGTTTAGGACTATTTATCCCAACGGATCACCGATTCTTTGGTTAGATGTCTGTCACCACAGTATCTCATACGGTTTCCGTTCAAGATATCCGCGAAGTTCGTTGTGTCCAATTTTTATCCATTTGGAATTCTTTGCAACTAAACATTGGGTTGGCAAAAAGTAATTAATATTTGCACAAGTAGATAGAGTTAAGTGCATTTCGTTATTTTTCTGTCAAACTTATAATTTGTTTTTCTCTTTGTAATTTGTTTTACTCAGAAAGCTCACACTTCTGATTGCCACAGAAAAAATTCCGTGTATTTTTGTTTACAATTGTTAGTTTACTGTCAGATTTAATGGGGTGCAAAAATAAACATTTTAGACATATTTTGCTTTTTACTTCCTTGTACGAAGTAAAAAGGAACTATTGTAATTGCGAAAAATTTCAGGTATCACATTTCAAACAAAATATCTATTTTCGCCGCTATGGAATGCACTTAAACGATGATTTTGTGGGACTTCTGTACTTAAGGACAGAATGAAGGACTCGCTTTCCCCCCAAAAATATAAAACTGATTAAAAATGAATTCTGAAGAGAATTTTTTGTGGCGTCTGTGCGCACGTACGTACGTATGTATGTATGTATGTATCCCGCATAACTCAAAAACGAATAACCTCAGAGCGTTAACATTTTGTGTATAGGACTGCTACAACATGTAGATCTGCACCTCCTATTTTCGTTGCAATCGGCCGCACCAAAAAGAGATAAATATATGTATATATATATATCCACTTTGTTACTCAGCTCAGTGATCTCAGTTTTTTATTCATATATTTTGGTGAATTGCGTATTTTTTGCTTTAAAAATTATTGAATGATGTTGTTCTTATCTTCCCGTTAAGGTTTTTGTGCCTTTAGTAAATCAGCTTGCAATATTTGTAGAATTATCAACAATTTTAAAGTTGTTTAAGGGCAGTTCAGCCTAATTATTTCTAGGATAGCAGCCATACTTTTTTACATTTGAAATTTAGCATAATTGTAAATTTGTTGCCAATTTAGAGAAACTAAGCTTCGCAGCAACAATGATAATGCCTTCTTTTATTATTGCGAGTTAAATGATGCTTATTCCATTCTGGAATTTATTCGAGGAAATAAGTGTTTAAGATTTGCTTCGTAAATTTAATATAGATATTTTGGCTTTTTATGTATTTTTGCCTTGTCTCAAAGTGAGAACTGAATTAATGGAATGAGAAATGCTGAATCGTCTGTGAAAAACTGCTTCTTTGTTTGTTTGTTTAATTTCTTTTATACATCGTTTTAGATTTAGTATAGTATTTGAATAGAACATGTAGTACGCATTAGGTAATGCTCCAGATGATATACATAATTTTCGTGCATTCTGCTAAGTTATAAAATGAAAGAGATTTAACGCTGTTAAGTGACCTTAGCGCCAGAGTGTCGCTATGGTTAACAAATATAGTGAATTTTAAAGAGTGCGTTTACTCTGTAGTGGTTTATGTGCTATCGATGAAGTAGATTTAATTCAACCCAATATGTGTAAATGAAATGCACAAAAAAATGCCTATAATTTAATACTCCGAATAGGGAAGTCATGTTGTAGGGTTTCCCTTATTTTACACAACTAATTTATTTAAGTTTGATACCTTTCGTGAACATCTCTACTTCGCCTTTTAGTTTCTCGCCAGGATGTAAATTTAAAGTTAAGTGAAGTGAATATTTAAACGGGTAAAACTCTGAGCTTCTTCAGAGAATCTTTTCCTTAGCCAACGCAGGTTTCGTTGCTACCTTGCTGTTACGTCAGTAAGCCTTTTGGCCATTTCGGATTATCGTCCCGCCTGTTAGGTTTTTGAGAGTCAACCTGTTTTAATTAATGTGTTAATCTAGAACTATTCTATTTTAGATTCGACTTGAAATATATTCTACATTTAAGTTTCTCACCGCAAGTTGAATGTGTTTTCTAACGCACAAAGATCGCGCCTTTCTTTTAGATTTTGAATTAATAAAGGATTACTTTTTACTCTACTTCTGTGCTGGTATTTATTCACGCCTGTGAGAGAATTCGCCAGGTTCATTGTAGAATCTAGAAGTAGTTTATGTGGAGTAGTGGAGATAGATCTTACAATGTGGTGTATACATCAGATTTTTTATGCAAGAAAGAATCTGAGGCCCACAAAGAGATATCTGAAATTTAGAGTGTTGATTGCTTCACGGAAACATGTGTCGGCATTAGTTTGAAAATTTTCATTTTGGAGTTTCTTGTTCTTGAAGATGATCGACTTTCTTGCCAAAATTCTCAAGTTAATGGCGAAATTAAAGCCACAATTGAATCGAATCATCATATAACTTTGAGAGAGAGACTGAAAATGAATTATCACTAGTCATGAAAACTAGATCTTCTACAATAATATTAATCAAAAAAGATCATGGTTCAAGCATGATGCATCAGCAGTAATGATATCGAGAGCTAAATTGCATCCGGAAAAGATCATGTGAATTTGGTGGGATTACAGATGTGTTTTGTACTTTGAGCTGCTTTCAAGCAACTAAACAATCAGCTTAGATGTTTATTGTGAAGAACTTATGAAACTGAGAAAAACGATGAAAGAGAAAAGGCCAGAATTGGCAAATCGCAAAGGAATCGTGCTAGGTCACGCCAATGCATATCCTCATAAATCCTTAACAACATGTACGGAATTATTGGAGCTTGGTTTAAAGTGACTCCATATAGCCCCAATATTTCACACCCGATTTCCATTTATTTCGAAGTTTGCAAAACTTTTTAAATGGAAAAACGTTGGTAATAGCGATGACCTCAAATTGCATTTGGTTGAGTTTTGCTGATAAAGACCAGAAGTCCTATGAGCTCTGATTCAAGTTGGCAGAAAGATGTCAAAAGGTCATCGAATAGACAGGGAGATATTGGAGAAATTAAAGTTTCTTTTTTTGCATAGAAAAACTAAGATTTATTTCGCACTAAAAATGTAAATCACTTTCTTGCCAACCCCGTAGTATTAAGTCTATAGTTAATTGGGCAGGATCAAGAGTTTCATTCGCTGTATCTGAGCTTTCGTTACCGGCCGGTTTTGCTATATCGAAGTTTGTTTGTAATTGGTTTATGCTACATGACAGTCCAGTCTTATCGTCAAGCAGTTTGTAGAAAAAAACAAGTCTCACGGCCGTGAACCTTCATACGTCATATAATGTCTATAACCATGTAACTTTTCTAACCTGAAATCTCAACACAATTTTCATTATTTTGTTAGAAAGGAAGAGATTCAGGACACAGTAACCAGAGGTTTAAATGGACCTTTCAAAAAGTAAGTTCTGAGAAGGAATCTTTTGGTTGGATAAAGTGTTAAGTGATTTAAAAAAATATTTTGATTGTGAATAGATTTACAAGACTTTTTTATTGAAAGGTGAAAAGTAATGACCACATTTTCTTTAGCTTTCCGCTTTGCACATTCTTTAAAATATTTCACAAAACATAAACAAAAACAAACAAAGAAAAAAACCGCAGAATAATAAAAACAAAATGCAGAATAGTCATCCATGCGAGATACCGTGTTATGTTCTGCTCATTGTGTTATGTTATCATTTATGCAACAGCAGATATTTCTCCTTAAACGATTTCTAACTTATTCTAACACAGAAACGTAAATGATTCATTTCAACTACGTGCTAAACTGTTTAAATTTTCTTCTTCTAACGTAGATGTCTTCTTCCATAAGATTTGACTTAATATACACTGGTGAAATAAATTAAGAGAATTTGCATATTTTATCGAATTGCATAAAAAGAACTGAACTGAAGGAAAAACCACTGCTTCTAGATAAAAATGCAAATCTTGTACGGCAAATACGTAAGCGTACACGTGTGAGTACAGCAGAAAAACAGGCTTCGTAAGAGCGTGGGGGGTAAAACTAATCCCGTTCGCTAGCACACCTCGGCGAATTTCTTGGTGTTATCTTGCATCAATCGGTTAAATTCACATCCGAACATTAAAAATGAGTAACCACCAACGCTTAGATGATGAAATGATGTGGCAAATATTGGTGAGGCTAAAGGCAGGCCAATCACATGTCCAGATATACAGAGAGTTTAATTTAACGCCCAACGTCGTCTGTAACCTATGGAAACATGCCCAAGATACTGGATCCATCGAAAGAAAGACTGGGCAAGGTCGTCCAAGACACACGATGGCCTTTAGCGACGCGTAACAGAGGGGCTACAGCTTCTCAGCTCTCTCGGGACCGAATGCAGCCACAGGAACCCGTATAACAAGAGTGACTGTTTCCAAAAGACTGCATGAGAAAGGGTTGTTTGCTAGAAGACCGGCTGTTTGCGTCCCACTCAAGTCTACGGACAGAAGAGTCAGTCCTATTACCATGGTGCAGGCAGCATAGTGATTGGAGTACGGAGCAATGGGCGACCGTTCTGTTCGCCGACGAGTACTGTTTTAGCCTAAACACCGATTCTCGCCGTACTTTCATATGGAAAGAGCCAAGGACCCGCTACCTACTCTCCAATGTCCTCGAAACCAACAATGATGGTAGTGGCGGTGTAATGGTCTCGGCAGGCATCATGTTGGATGTCCTCACACCTCTCCACGTCTTTTACAGAGGCTCTGTGACTGGTGTGAGATACAGGGATGTGGTCTTGGAGTCCTATGTTCGCCTTTCCGGGGTGCAGTAGGCCCCGAATTCATCTTACAGGACGATAACGGAAGGCCTCATTGAGCTCTTCTGGTCGACGAATTTGTCGAGAGTGAGGATATTCGCCGGATGGCCAGGAAGGTCTTCAGACCTCAACCCGATAGAGCGTGTCTGGGACGCTCTGTGGAGGAAAATTTCAATTCGCAACCCCCTCCGAGAACCATCCAGGAACTGAAAACAGCATTGCTGAATGAGTAAGACCAATTGCCACAGGCACTAATAAACTGCCTTATTTCCAGTATGACATCACGCTGCGAGGCCTTATAGCTGTAAAAGTGGGCCATACCCCCTACAAACCCATTTCTTTTGTGTCTTCTGCAACCGCTGTTTCAGACCTTCAGACTCCTATGAGAGTTACACACGAACCATGTGTGTCTATTACAAATGTTGAATGTTTATTTTGTTTGTATTATATCAACCTATGTTCACACCAAATTTTATTAAAATCTGTCCAATAGTTCTGGAGATCATAGATCAAATGTGAAAATTCTCTTAATTTATTTCACCAGTGTAGCTAGCTTTCGTTACTCTTTCTGACAAAATATCATCGTCTGAACTCATTTCTTCTATTCAATGCTCTTTAACAATCAAATATAAGCTCAACTATAGATTCATTCTCCGCTACTTAAAATTAAATCTAAAATTAATAAACACAATCGAGCGCTATTTCGAAAGTTCGAATTAACATAAAGATACTAGTTTCTCCTGGCTTCTTGCTTGATTTAGGTTGCCATGTTATAATTTTACTTTCCTTCTTGGATCCTCAATTTAGATTCTCTTCAATGCGAATATATTCTTTTAAGTTCATGCGACTTATCATGAATTTCCAATTAACTTTGTATATCCTCTCACTCTTAACAAAACAAGGTACTTCTTTGCATCCATTTTTTCATTGATTATTCTGTTCTCGCATAACTCTCATGGCTTAGCTAAGATTTCATAACATGATGCACATTTTTTCTAGGCGATTTAAAGCGACTGAAAACAGTTTTCAGCCATCATCCAGTATACATGTATTAGATTTTGGTTTATCGTTATCCTACCTAGTTAACTATAGTGATATTTTCATAAAGGCCCTATTTTCGATAATCTAACAAAGCTTGCGGTACGTTGCTAAACACTACTGTATGTGTGTATGTATTACATTTCTCTTATTGCTTTTAATATCAACGTTGAAAACCTTCTCTCTGCTACATCCTTAAAGGATTCCCTTGTACTGCCATAAAGTGTGATTTACGCTATAGTCTAATATAACAAGTGTGTATCAAAGTATCAACAGAATCATTTTTAAGTTTAAAAGTTTCGACACTGGTTTATTTTCTTCTACGAAATATTGGCTGCATTCACTATTTAAACTTGTGCTAATTTGTGTTCTAGTAAAGATGAAACGGAGAACAAGCAGGAAGAAGAAATAATTAAAAATATTTGAAAAGTTTCAGATTTTACGGTCTCTCCAAATGTCTATATTAAAGTTTAAGACGTCTTTTTCTTTGTCGAGATTATCAAAGAGGTAGCTGAAATTGAATAACTAAAGATATAATATGAGACTAGATACATTTAGACCAACATAAATCGTTATATATCTTCTGTATATTTGAAACGTGAAGAAACACAGAATGTAATTCTATAAAACATATTGAATAGTTTTATTTAGGTATATCGCATAATATTCCTAAACACTGCGTCTGTTATTTTCAAACAGCGTAGTCTGTTATTCAATAATAGAGAAATTAGGTTTAAAAGATAAATATCATACATTTTGCCAAGTGACAAGACTCGAATGAAAAGTGAAACAGCGCAAAATGGTATTTCGAGACTCGTAACTCTTTGTGGATAATGATAAAAAATAGATTAATTACGTAAATCTGACAATGTATGCAGGAACGAGTACAGAATACATTAAAGGGATATTGTTCAAGAACAGCCTTGGTTGCGCCAACTTGGCTTTGGGGGACAACTTGGCAACTTGGCTTTGGGGGGCTTCCGATGGCATAATGAAATGTCACCAAATGGGCGACATTTCATTATGCCATCGGAAGTAAATACTACAGATAATCAAATAATACAGAATAAATACTAATTACTATACTACAATAATAAATACTAATAATAAATACTACAGATAATAATAAATACTACAGTATAATAAGATACAGATAATAAGTAATACTACAGATAATCCCTGAGCAAGGGAAAAGTATTAGGGCTGTCTCCCTAGAGGAAGTACGTCATCGAATGACAACCATTGCCTGCCGTACCACAATAAGCTGTTTCTCCCTTTTTGGCGTCAAGGCTGTTCTCCGAACAATATCCCTTTAAAGCTGTTTATAAAAGGGAAGATATACCTTCTTAGAGGATTTTCTGAGGAAAACTGGTTCCTATTCACGTTAAATAAGGGGAACTTATAGTAACTTCTATGTAACCACTTCTTATTCGGGAATGAAGTCTGATCGAACTACCAGTGTTCAGTGATCTTACCTCTCAAAAACTCTTGAAAGAAACTTTGATGCATATTTTCTCTATTTTTTACTAAACCAATTGCTTTGCGAAACGGAAAAGTATCGAATTAGAGAATAAAATCATATGCTAACGAAACAAACAATGAAACAATTCAGATACACTGTAGTGAAGCGAACCGTTACCCTAAGAGTGAAAAATGTTATCTGCTACAATTTCAGAAGTACACGAAATCTCTCATATTCCTCGAAACAGGTTATGGGCCCTTAGGTGCCTTCTGAGCGCATATCATAAACAAATGTCTTTGATTTACATATATTTGCATACATTTTAACACCAAGTTAAAAGTTTGCTCGGTCTTAATAACGACGTCAGACAGTATAATAACGATTTGGCCGTATTCCAACCAGTTTGATATATGACGGATTCTCTTTATGCGTACAATATTTACGAAACTTGGCTTGCAATATATTACTTGGGCAAGAATTTAAATTTCTTGGGCAAGAATGGCTGTTCATTACCATTTTAAAAGACATTTTATTGCCATATATGTGCATGGGAATTGCTTGGCAGCTCATTTTATGGAATAACAACTTTGAGGTAGACGTTGAAATAAATCTTTTAGACAGTAAAAATTTTATTTTTCCGAATAATTTTTAATCGCAGTATTGCATTACAAATTTATGAGAGAATTAAATCAAGTAATGAATTGCTTACTTAAGCAATTTTTCATATTTAAATATCAAAGTTTTAAAATTATATGCGTTGGAAGTTCTTATTTAAATGGTCACTTATGCGTTCGAAGTTCTTATTTAAAAGGACACTTATGGACTTGAATGCATACTAAATAATGCCGTTTAATATGATAGCTTCTGTTTAACGATAATATGTAATAAATAGTATTAGAAATAAAACAGCATGAAAGAAAGTATTTTGAACTGCAAAAGAATTAGAATTAATCTTTCTATCTATCTAACTTACAATGTTGTTTAATAAAAGGAAACTAATTGTTTAGAGCTCTTATAAAATAGTTATTAAATTAGTACCTAGTAAAGCTCTGAGATATCGTATATCTAACACAGTTAAGGCGTTTGAGTATACTATCCTCTATTTAGTCCAATTTTATTAAATAATAAGTTAGAATAACTACGAAATTAGATCGAGGTTTTGAAATATATAGATTTTTTCATAAGTTTTAAATAGTTCACCTATTGGGGCTCACCTATTGGGCGATATTATCAGGATTATATTCCATAAAGTAAAGGTAATATCCTGTAAAGAATGAAGCACAAAAACAACGTTAGCCCAAAATCTTTTTAAGACTTCTTGCACCTGAACATAAATAAATCCTAATCCTAAGAGTCTCTGGTATACTCGTATACAATCACATTAGGATTTTAACCAGTTCGTTTTGCATATGCCTTAGGCCAATTGCGCATGTAAATAAATGAAGGTGCAAACGCACCCACCCGAAGGCGAAGCTACTATGGCCGTGGAAAAGGGAGTCAAGGTTTCGTGAAAACAATTAAGTTGCATGAGGAGAAAGAGCGTGCATAATAGCTTACTAGTTGAAATTCACAATTAAATAACATGAGTTGAACATAGAATGCAATATAGTACGTTGAGTATTAATAATGTGAACAACAAAAATCATTGAAATTTGTAACAGAGAGAATTTCAGGTCGAGTCTTGAGCACATGTGAGTTAAATTGGAGAATTCCTACTGTGAGAGGCAGTTGACACACAAATATTTATAACATAATAATAAGCATGATAAGAATAATATAAAAATTATTAGCAGAGTCAATAGCCTGCTCTACTGAGCACAAAGTCCATATCTTTGCAAGTATTCATATATAATAAAACATATGTTTTTAAAAATTTTACGAATAAATTTTAAGCAGAGTCCATAGGACATAAAAAGAATATTCTCTCTCCAATATATATCGTTTGACGTTCGCTTGTTTTTTTGACGTTGCCAAGTTTCATTATGCTAAAGTGACGCTAATTTATTCTAACAAACTCCCAGATATGAATATTTAAAAAAAATAAATGTTTAGAGTTAATCACGGCTATTCTTTGCTTTTTTAAATGTGTATTAACCACTAAAATTAGTTATTTTTATAATTTTGCTATTGCATTATAAATCGCATTATTTGGCCGGAAAATGCTTTTACTATAATTAACGTAGATGAGCAATAACATACCTTCATCCTCTTCTTTATTACAATTACTATTTGTAAATTAGCTGTTTTGGTTTATATTACATTTTTTATAAGGGAAATGAAACCAATTAATTTACCGCTTAAAAATATTGCTTATTTATTCCTGGGATAAGTGCATGCATAATCAGTTTAATATGCAAAATATTCTGGTCGTAGATTCATAATTACATTTTCTTCTAAAAACTGGCCCCATTATCAGTAGACTGATTAAACCACTGAATGCTGGTATTTCGACCCGGGTTGGAATCCAGGCAAACACGCTAGCTGCATGGTCGTTTTTCGGGGTTTTCTCATTCATAACGTGAATACGAGCTTGCTTGATTTAAATGTTTTTCCACGAAATTATTCCCCCTTAGGTAAATAGTCTCATAGTGCTTTGTCATATTCGAATAACCTAACCTAATCTTCTATTAATGGAAGTAATATTATAAGGTTACAAATAACTCTAAATGACCTTGCTACTGTAATGATTAGTGAATTTTTGTCTTGTCTTGACTTACCACACGAAATCATGTTTTTTGTTATTATTTCGTGTGGTACATCATACCACACGAAATAATAACAACAAACAGGTAAACAAACTCATACATTTATGGATACATCAATTTCAACATACATGTGGTAGGAATAATCAAACATAACTTGTGGCTCAATAATATAATACTAGCTCAATGTCTAAAGATCAAATTATTGAGCACTAAAGCAGATTTCCCACGAAACTATACGTGAAAAGCTAACTCCCAAATAATCAGCACAACATTCTAGCAAAAAGGATCATTGTCAAAGTTCTATCTGTAAACTTAGTTCATCTCGTTATTTAAATTCAATTAACCTCCATTTTCTAAGGGAAAGTTATTTTTTAAATACAGAGCTAGTTGCTTATGCAAAGCCTTTGTTTTTCTGAAGTTTCCATACCAAATTTCCACTGGCGTTCGTAGCGATATAGACATAAATTCTTTTCATCTTACTCAATTCAGTTGAACCTTCAAATACCCTTGCCTTGGAAGAATTCAAAAGCTTCATTTCCACTTGAAGGTGCCTGAAAAATCGGAATGATTTTTAACGCGAAATGTTATGCAGTATTTAGTTTGTTATGCATTGCAATTTGAACAGAAATTGTATCAGTTCAGCGAAGTTGTTGGGATCAAAAAAAAAGGAAGCACTAGTCGTTTGCCAATACTTCGGGCACTATATAGGTCAGGGGTCCGTGACACTTAGCCGACAACCACTTAGCCGACAGGACACTTAACCGACACCAGTTAGCCGACAAGACATTTTGCCGACACGGACACTTAGCCGACAAGGACACTTAGCCGACAGGACATTTAGCCGACACGGACATTTAGCCGACACGGACAGTTAGCCGACAGGACATTTAGCCGACACGGACAGTTAGCCGACAGGACATTTAGTCGACACGGAAAGTTAGCCGACAGGACATTTAGGTACGAGACACTGAACTGTGAAGCCATTTAGTCAACAGGACACTAAGCCGACAGTGACGTTTAGCGGGCACGTAGTCAAATTGAAAAAGTGTTGAAATTTCTCGTCAGGGAATATGATTTAATTTTCGAAAGGAAAAAATAATTTTTCACTTACGTCACGACGGTCACTTAGTTGCATTTTAATATGGTATCTGCAGAAATTGTTCGTAAAGCTTCTTCATTTAATCAACTGGGTTTCTTTGAACACTTTCACAACATTAATTTTTCACATCATTAATCACATCATTAATTTCACATCATTAATCATTTCTTGTTTACTTAATGATATTAATTTTCCATTCTCTCTCCTCCAAAATGCTTTCAAATTTCTAATATCTTTACGTTTCATTACTATTTTACTCATCACATAATATTACATTCTTCCCCTTACAAAGTCGTTTAGCTCCTCCCACTAATGAAATTTTCTCTCCTTGTCCTATGAAGCGACGCAGTCGCAGATGCAGGTACCCATGCATCACCTTGCCCTGTGTATAGCTGTGAAATTACTGAGCATAACTTTTTCTATGCTAGCATAGAAAGCGGAGAAAAGCATGCAGCAGTTTAGTGTTATAAACATTAACGTAAGTAAGTATTTTAAGCGAGAGGCGTGGTCAATAAAATGTTACAGAATCGCGCTTTTAATTTCATACAAATTTGAAAGCATTAAGAACAGCCAGATTGGAAAATTAATATCATTAAGTAAACAAGAAAAATTATTAATGATGTGAAAGTGTTCAAAAGGACCCAGTTGATTAAATGAAGAAGCTTTACGGATAATTTTTGAAGATCCCATATTAAAATGTAATTAAGTGACCGCCGTATTTAGGTAAAAAAAATTCTTTTTTCCTTTCGAAATTTAATTTATATTCCTTGACGAGAAATTTCAGCGCTTTTTTAATTTGGCTAATATTCACCAAACAGCACGATAAATATCACACAATGCTAAATTAACACAATAATTATAACCACATATGAGATCTTTAAGAATCGAAAAATGAATTTTACTGATAGTGAAAATATTACTTCAATATTGAATTTACGGATAAGTCGAGAAATTTCGTAATTCATAGTAAGATTAAATAATTAGTTCGTACGTGTGAGCTAAAACGTTACTGTCGGCTTAGTGTCCTGTTGATTAAATGTCTTGACAGTTAAATGTTCCGTAGCTAAATGTTCTGACGGGTAACTCTCTGTCTTGGACAAATGTCCTGTTGGCTAACTGTCTGTGTCGGCTAAATGTCCTGTCGGCTAACTGTCCGTGTCGGCTAACTGTCCGTGTCGGTTAAATGACCTGTCGGCTAAGTGTCCGTGTCGGCTAAGTGTCCGTGTCGGTTAAATGTCCTGTCGGCTAAATGTCCTGTCGGCTAAATGTCCATGTCGGCTAAGTGTCCCTGTCGGCTAACTGGTGTCGGCTAAGTGTCCCGTCGGCTAAGTGGTTGTCGGCTAAGTGTCCGCGACCGATAGGTCAGTGGTCTTCAAACTTTGCCAACTCACGGAACCTTAAGCAGTATAAGGTTTTTTCGAGTAACCCCATATCACCCTTAGAAAACTGTATCTTCATTTATCATATAAAGTAAATCAACGTTATTATTGGTGCTTTAAGCAAGATAACTAAAGAAATTATTGCACTTTTTGCTAAAAACATTTAACATAACATGAATGTAATTTGTTCTTTAATAACATTTACTCCTGATTCAAGTATTACTTAACATCGTAGTATTCTAGTGAGAGGCGTGTGCTTGCTCTTTTTACACAAACTATTGATGTCTAGCTCTATTGATGTTATCCTACTGTCGCATTTTTTTATTTAATTTGATTTTATATTTTTTGCTGCCACATTACGTTAAAAAAGATTTTTCATTCAAATACGGTGTTTCGAATAACATTAAAATGCTTATAGACGTGTGAGAAATTTTCAGGTATTCTAGATGAATGTACAACCAAAAGTGTAGGAGCTGCTGTTGCTGAAATTTAGATTTTAACGTTGAGTCTGTTGTTATGTTGATACGTTGTTCCTTTTCCTTCATTGGCAAGCATTCCGATTTATCGAAGCATTCAAACGGATTTTTCATAAAATGATGTTTATTTTTTTCCTTCCCTGAAATATTCCCTTTGGGGTTTCTTAAATCGAGAAAGGGACTCCTTTATGTAATATTTAACACCGTCATCATTCATTTTTCATTAGAAAACTCTTTAGTTTTGCAAAGCGTGCATGTCATTCTCTTTGATATATTAAGACTACATGCTAAGTCTTAAGCTAATCTGTATCAAAACATATCATTATACTTTTTAGTTAGTAAAAATTGTCAAGTGTGGTAAATACTTTATAATTTTACTCTTGAATTTTAATTTTGACTCGTAGAACTTCAAGTTTTAACTCGCGGAACACCAGAGTTACGTGGAACATGTCTTGAAAACCACTGACGTAGATGATAGTTTGACCCTTTCGCAATTCCGTTCCAACGTTGGGAGACTGAATCAAAGGTTCTTGCGCATTGTTTTCTCTACCACCAAACAGTCCATGGTAATTAGGCATAGATTAACGAGAGACGTATATCAACAATTTCTTCGAGGACGAAATTAAAGGTCTGGAAGGATTTCTAACTGCCAGCATCCAGCAAGGACATTATGCATTTCCAAACATCCATGTCTTCTCTTAAATTCGAGCTACGGTCATCCTGTATTTCGGGCAGCTGTACAAAACACTATACCTAACAGGGAAGAAGCAGATACCTAACAGTACTTATAATTTATTTTTGTTTCTGTTGTGTCCGTCAGCACGGAAGGATCACTTGCTTACACCTCCTTTTTCTATTTGGTTCAATCTGGTTTTCATTTTTTATAGGGAATGAAGTACATTTAATTCATAATCAAAATAAAGGGAATAAAAGAACACATATATAGGAGTGAAAGTGAATGAAACTTCTGATTGATCCATAACCTGCCCTAAATGGCCTAAGAGTTTCCAACTCTTCCTATATTTCTTGCTATTAAATTTAATTGATCAGCCAACATTCTTACATAATATTATAATAAGTATCAAAAGTAACTTAGGACCATTAACTTTAATTATAATAATTTACGATTATTCGCCTAATTATTTAGAACTGTCAGTAAAAATATCCTATACTACCGGAAGTACCCGATACCAGTTAAGTTAGATTAAGAGTAATGTATCTAACAACAGAGAGAAGGATAGCTGTAATATTTCTCTAACAACGATGCAAAAAATGCAATTCATTGTCATACAGTTTTCAGTCTGATGCGATATGAAACGCAAATAAAAAATTTCGATAGAAAAATAAACTAATTCTCTGGTCATTGTATCAGCAACAATGGCACCCAGTTTTTAATGATTTTTGTCTAATCGTTTTGTGAAAGCTCAAGTTGCGTCCAATATTTCACCAATATTCAATTTCAGTCGATTAAATGTGTGAAAAACATTGATCATTACTGATCAGAAATCAGTAACGCAAACAAACACACAAACAGATATTCCTCTTTATATAGAGACACTTTGTAAAACTTACACATTTTTTATTAACAAATTCTACGATTTGAAAACGAGCAGTGGCAACATTTTTCGAAATAAAACATTTTTATCTCCAACGCGTGAGACTGTTGCCACTCGGAAAAATTAGTGCGAAAATTAGCTCTTTCAGAACTTTTAATTAATATTTCAGCTGACTAAAATCTTACGAAGATGGGAGTAGCTGAAATGGCCTCCCAAGAATTTTTGGAATCGGGAATAATGTATTTAATGTTTGGCAAGGTTATTTTTATTTTATCGCAAAGCTTAGAGAGTTTAGCTATTCGATGTAAAATGAGCGCTGTTCATTTCTTTTAGATTGCTGAGTTTATTGATAAAATTTGAAAAACCTCATCATTTTTTAATTTGTATCTGTGTTTCCTCTGTGGATTACACGATTGTGGATACACGATTTTAGTGGATTATTGGATGCTCTACCTTGTTTGGGTGAGTACAAATTTTTAAGCTTGTTCTCCTTTGTAATTCTTTCGAGTTTACTAAGGGCTTTAAGATAACTGATAGGACAGGTGACTTTCGAGAAAGCATGGAGGGTCCTCCAGGATCCATTCTTGCACTTTTCCAACGATATTGCCAACTTCCACGTGATATGGCCGAACTTAGGACTGTTATAGAGTCTGGTAACGGCACCGATGATCATCAGAGAATGATGAACTCTTTGCAGGATGAATTTCAGAAATTACAAGACCTAGTTTTAAGAGATGACGGTATGGCTTTAGTTGATAAGGCGATCGAAAATGTGCAGAAGCTAAATTCTGAAAAAGTTTGGCAGGATGTGCCCGCTACGAAAAAACGCGCACGTAAACGTGCAAATTCATTTGATGATGAATATCCGCTATTAGTGGCCACGAACAAGTTTGATTCCCTACAAGAGGAAAAATTAGATGATAACGCAAAAATGGATCATGATTATGCTATACCTCCGCCAGTTTTCACGCAACCTAAAAAATACGCGGGAAAGATACCGCTGCTGGTGATAACCTAAACAATTAATGCTAAGGAGCTAAGAAAAGATTTAAAATAAAGGTTAATGATTGCAAAGAAGGAATGCAAAAATGAGGCAGGCAACTTGGTAATCAAGCTCAGTTCAGTTGAGGATTACCAAAAAGTGCAGGATAAGTTAGAGAATGAATGTATCCTTTTCATACGTTCGTTTTGAATTCGGACAATTACAATAGACTGGTATTGAAAGGATTATCAGTAGACTACGAGCCGGAAGAAATTAAGGATGAGATAGAATCCAAGAACATTCCTGTAATTAAAGTTAAGCCAATCACGCGTATGCGTGACGGAGTCGCAACGCAGTTGCCGATTTTTACGTGGAAACTCCACGTACAGATGAAGGGAAGAAAATCTGGGATATTAGATTTTTATTCGACACGAAAATAACTATTAAATCTCATCGCGGTAGGCCCGGACCGACGCAATGCTTCTTGCCAGCGGTACGGGCATACTCAGACCGCATGTCATAATGAATCTCGTTGTGTAAGATGTACTGAAAAACACAAGTCTCACGACTGTCCGTATAAAGATAAGAAAGAATTTACGGCGCCGTGTGTGCTGTGTAATGGCTCCCATCCGGCCTGCAGTGAACTTTGTCCTCGTAGACCGGGGAATTCTCAGCATACGAAGAAACATATTGAAAATAAAAGAATTATACCAAGCGCGATGAAAAATCCCGCCTCAAAAGTTATAGATGAATTGGAAGCAAACGAACTAGAAGCAAGCAACCAAACAAATAGCGAAATATCATACGCTGCCGTCGCTGCCTGGAATCCTACAACTGCAAAATCGGCAGAGAAAAATAACAGTAAAACGAGATTGAATCCCATAAATCAGGGTTATAATAATGATATTGAAAGTTTTAATAGCTTAATTAAGAATTTGTATAATCTGTATTTGAAATATAAGGAATCGAGCTCACAAATGAGCAAATTGGATATCGCCCTAGCGGCAATTAAGATGTTTGACAGCAATAATCATAAATAATTACGCCCGTATATATAGTACACGAAAAGGCAGGCATATTAACTATGCAAAGTTTTTATTCTTCAATTGTAATGGTGTAAAGATGCCACTCACCGAGCTGAAAGACTTTATAAACAGCAAATGGTGACTGTAAATAGTGTATATCAGATAGACAGATAGACACAAGATGTTACTGCGCCAAGCCGGCAGTCAGAGACTAGACGGAAAGGAGGACGGACGCATGGAATGCCCCTCTGCTCCAGTTCAATCATCGACATTGCTTATCTTAAGATATGCCACTACATCGCTATATTGCTATTTTCAACGCTATTTTGCTAATCAACAAAGATATGCCTCACTCTTTCAGTGATGCCTGCTTTCGTATCGCCGCAACGGGACTTACAGCACATACGTGCAGAAGTATTTCCTGAATTATCATGGATGAAACTTTTACTATTAGGAACAAGTAAGGATAATAATAGATGTGTAAAAACCTCCGGGTCGTACACCCATTATACGAGTGAGACTTAAGACCTAAGACCTAAAACTGAGAAATTCTTTATTAAGAAACTCTAAGATTTGAAAGCGAACAGTGGCAACAACTTTCGAAATGAAGCAGATTTTCATTTCCTGCTTGCGAGACTGTTGCCACTGAAACAAATGAGAGCGAAAATTATCGTTTTTCCGAGTTTTTAAATAATATCTCTCATTCTAGCTATATTTTTTGGAGAAACGTGGACGTCGACTTTTTCCAGGACCCATAAAGGATTGCCGAAAGTTTGGTGACGATAGCTATAATAATAGTGGCTGAATTATTAACAAACAAACAATCAGGCTTTCTTCTTTTATATATATATATATATATATATATATACATGCTCTGGTTGACTGAAGAATTTATTGTGTTGAAATTTTAATGTATATCTACAATATTGTAATAAAAGTTCCCTTTCATGTGGCAAAAGAAATATTTGTTGCTTCTTATTTACAAAATGATAACAAAAATACCAATGCAGAATATTTTCTAAATTGCAATTAATTTAGGAACTTTATCTGAAAATTAGGGATTACGTTGTTTAAATTTTACATATTTATTTTTGCTGCGTTTGTGTCAAAATAAAAAAACAATATTTTAAATTATTTTTCACTACAAAATTAATACAGATTTTCAGTTTGCAATTTGGATAGTAAAAGGTTGTGTGTGGGTAAATAAGAAACAGTTTAGATTTTAAAACAGGTTGAAAAGCATTCTTTATTTTAATATATTAGTTCCAGTTTTAATACTGAAATTCTGCAACTATTTAACTTTGATTCATGCACGTCTAACTTTAAATAGCGCTTTTTTATTTTAAATACACTGAAATTGCCAAATGTTTATCAGCTTTAAAAATATTTGTTCATATGTGCATCCAATAAAAGCATGCTAAATCTTCGCACTTTAATAAACTTTAGCTAAAACTTGTTTCGCAAATATTATTAAATAAGCGAATGAGATTCAAAACACACTTTTATTTATTTAAACAAAAGAGACTTGTTATTTATTCATAGAAAAATATCGAAGAGATAATTCACCTTTGCCTGTAACAGACTTGTATATTCTCGTGCTTACACATTTTGTCAGTTTCTTTTGTTGCCGAATATTTTTACATTCCAGATACACAGTAACCTTTTCTGTCAACAGCTGCAGCTGTTCCCATACGAGGCTGTCCGAAATTTACCAGCCGGTAAATTCTTTGGCTTTCAGGAGCAGCTGCTGTGTCCCAGAGGGATAACGTTCTGTGCGCCGATACATTGTAACCATGGAAAGCATTCAAGCAGATTCTCTTTGCATTAATTCAAGAAGTCTTCCAAAGCTTATCACTAAAGTTCTAATTTTCTGGAACTTTGTTTCACCATTGAATAAGAACAAATGACAGTTTTTGACGCTTAAACTAATATAATTGAGAATTTTACGTTAATTTTTCACGTGATTATGATTTGAAGGTCTTTTCAATATTTATTCAGTTTATGTGCAGCATTTCTTGGCATGTACGTCATTTTTGTATATACCCGTTACCTGAATAAAAACACGCATTCTATTTAAACGCACACAATCTATATCTAGGTTGCATATATAAGTACTAATCGTACAATAAAAGTATTTATTTTGCATACAGTGATTAAAATATTCCCACTGTAAAATCAATTTAATTCCAGAGTTCCAGGTGTCAGAATGGGTAAAAAAATTCATCGCTAATAATTCTTCCCGCTTTCGAATCTTTCAAAGTAGGACGGTTGTATGTGTGTTTTCGTGACATTTCAGAACGCAATGTATAACCGCCTCCACGAAGTTATTCATCCAGTTAAGTATACAACTCTCTTGTAATTTGGTTCACTAAATTAAAAGTAAGGTTAACAAATATTATTAGTTGGAAAAAGCTAAATATATTCAGGATGTTTCAAAACTCTCGAAAAAATGGATATTAATGGCCGTTTCTTTCAATGAATTACAAGTAATATATAAATTGAAATTTCAGTTTCAGTTTATGCTGTTAGATTTCATATTTTCTTCGGTGCAATAGATTTAATGATAAATTAAAAATTGTATTAATTTATTATAGATGTTTTAAAATTAGTCTTAAAATAAAATATTTTCACTTATTTTTACTCATTTACTAAGTGCATGTTTTTGGAAGGAAAAATTCGTTAAATTATTACTTTTCAAATTTTTATTTAGAAAAGCTGAACAATTTTAGCTCTAATATAGCACTTCTCGCCTTGTAGCACACAGTAATTTCAATTTCAGGATTTTAATTCATTTATTGTAATCATAATTACTTACATTTAGTTAGTTCAACTGCGACAAGCTTAGAATATTTTTGCATTAAAAAGCAATAGAGTTTCCTGTACAGGATAGAATTCAATAAATATATACAAGAATCTGTAAAGTCGGATGTCCCTTTGTAGAGGCGTTAGGATTTTTTCGAAGCAGGAGTCATGAAAAATGAGCAATGCCTTCGCCGAGACGCAAACCTCGGACCTCTCGAATACGCGCCGAGTGTGCTGACCATTACGCCAGGAGGGTATGCTAAGTAGTAGGGAGAAATACCTTATATCTTGACTAAAAGATATATTTTCAATCAAATATTTGTCATAAACAATTTGGGAGTAGAGAGTCATGCGTTAGCCATACTGTATTTCATTCAATAGCAAATGCACCCACGACTAATTAAACTTTCTTCTTAAAAAAGGCTTAAAAAGTATTGAAAAATGAAAAGCAAAGTTTATTAGCACAGATAAAAAAAATCTTGAGATGTATTATATTGATCCATAAACCAAAATTCATAATCTATGTATATTAATTATTCAGTGAGAAAATTTTCTAAATGAAACATTTAATGTAAAAGTAGACGACTACTTTTTTTAAAATTTTTATCTGCCGTTTAGTAGCCTTTCTACAGTAGCTCTGAGCGAGTTTCAGGTATGTTCTTTAAATATATCGTAAAAGAAATATCTTTAAACAAAACTTTGGTCCTCTCGAATAAGAAATGCTTTTTAACATCAATAAAACTCATTTTGAAAAATACAGTTTTTGCTTTGTAATATAGCAAAAGATTGTTTCTGTCATATCAAGACAAACTGACAAACGTTCAAAATTATTACTGTTCCGATAAACATACTTTTGAAGAGAAATTTTGAAACGAAATCAAATTACATTTTTCCAATAATAATTCTTTTATATGTAAAGCAATACTCACGACCCTTTAGAAAAAATGTGTATACTCTTTAGTAGATGGCATCAGCGTAATGGTTTAGCTGCTCCACTGAATTATCTTTATAGTATATAGTATGCTATTAGCCCAACGCATGTCGGTACACTCATGAATGTCGTTAGGTTACGCGTATGACGTATACTAGTGAATCAAAATGGTCTTAAGGGAGCTTGAAGGAGGTTGCGTTGCGTAGGAAGTCCGTTGCAGGAACTCCATCAAGAAATTACAGAGGCATGAGCAGGAATCCAACTGATGCAACAATCGAATCCGAGGAGCCATTAACCAACATTTCTCAAGCAATCTACTCCCCCTTGTACTATATGTCTCGCTGCTAATGGTCACTGCTCTGACACATTGAGCATTTTTGTCAAAGTACAGGTGCAGGAAGATTAAACAAATCTCTCTTAGCATCATAAATACGATCATGCTTTATGCTTCTCCGGTTTGGGCTACAGTTACCAAAAATGAATTCAATATTCTTCAAGTAATTGAAAACAAAATACTCAGGATTATCAACAGAACTAATTTTTCCATCAGAAACAAGCTGA
Source organism: Stegodyphus mimosarum (assembly GCA_000611955.2). Classification (NCBI taxonomy): domain Eukaryota; kingdom Metazoa; phylum Arthropoda; class Arachnida; order Araneae; family Eresidae; genus Stegodyphus; species Stegodyphus mimosarum. Next base: position 977,253 of record KK117931.1, on the reverse strand, counting down.
TACGCAAGGATTTAAAAATTAACTTAAAGAGAAGACATACAGAAGTATAATGAAAATTCTTCGTCAAATGTCTAAATTGCAACAAAGGAAATTTTTTGACTTCACTAGATTATGACGTTATTCTGGACGAATACGAAATTCGGCCATTCGCGGTCTGCAGACGTAGAGATCACAATTATTTCACCTAAGTATACCTCTTTCTGTTCCGATATCGTTTGTACCTGTATTTGTGTCCAGGGTAGATGTGATTTATTCATTTAATAGTTTATTTCCCATTTTCTATTTAACTATACTCCATGTTTGTTCTATTTGATTTCTTTCGTGCTTTTTGGACTCCTGAGAAGCGTTCAGCTCTTTGTTGGTTTCTTTGAAGTTCTTCACTAGACAAAGTTTTCCCTTCCTTTACCAACTTTTTCTGCTCCTCCTTCAAGACTTTTCACTTTATGGTTCTCATTTCATGGGCCCATGTGGCAACAGCTCTTTGAGCTTTATAGGATCCATGTTTTGGCTATTAAACATAGGTCGATGAATATTGGAGTATTGGATGATTGTATTTAACTTAACCTAACCTACAACATGTATGATTATACTGACTTGTAAGTACGTTCGGGACTAACATCCAATAAATAATTTTCTTTTATTAAAGACCATATATATATGATTACAAAAAGCAATTGAAACGATTGGGAAATTTTCTAAACCGAAATAAACCTGGTCAAGACCACTACACCTCGAAGACATGCCAAGAAGGCGGGAGACATACCTTATAACATCACCAGTGTTATTAAATCATATGTATGGATAGATCTAGAAATGACGCAGTCCAGAGAAATTTTGATGCATTGCAGATGCTATTAGGGGTACATATAAAAGTATAAAAAGGAAATTTAAAGAGCTATTTTAAATTAAGTTAGTAATTTGTTAGAGACTTATTTTCTTATTTTATATTTTACATATTTATAAGCACTTTCTGTGGCATAGAAAACAAAGCTAGAAGATTTGGTTTGGCCAGGTGCGGATAAGTGAATTCCCTGCTATAAAATTCTTCATAACATACGTAGTCAAACACCTTAGGATTTATACATAGACATGCATATTATTCAGAAGTAAAACATATTATCACTGTCCCTCTGACATTTAGATGTACTCTGAATCATACTCTGAATCTGTACTCACATTCTATGCATAAAATAAATTTTAATTTTAAAAAGTTTTAAAAAGTTACCTTTACTAAGACGAAATAAACAGATCTTTTCCAACTCATATTGAAGCATGATTGCCTTTTTAAATCCAGAATAAAAATTTAAAAAAAATATTTTGCAAAACTCGAGTTGTTTTGTTGGATGTTAAAAAATAGCATCCTTTCTTAGACACTGCATTCTATTCGTTATCTGAATTTCGCCTATCAAATTAATTAATATATGGAAACAAGCAGGGAACAACGACTTCTAAACATTCCATTTATAGCAGTTTTAAGCATAAGAGATACGGCATTTTCTAAACGGAAATGTGGAAAATCGTGATTTGCAAATCTAGATTATCCGTTTAAAGTTGGCATTTTATAATGCTCCATGTAAATGCCTTTAATTTTATGAGTGATTTTTATAAGATCTAGTCCTCTTAGGCCACATAAACTAATCTAGATCCTACTAATGATCCTGCCGAATTCTTGCACAGGCGTGAAGTACTATCAGTACAGAAATGGGGTGAAAGTAATCCTTTATTAATTTTCAACTGTGAATAGTAAGACACGTACTTCGTGCTTTACAAGAACACCGATAACTTGCTGTGGTACTTAAACGTTATTACACAAATCAAGTCTAAAAAGAACAGTGCTGGATTAGGATGTTAAATTACGGCTAATTGAGGTCGACTCAACAAATCTTAACAAGCGGGACAGTTATTCGAAATGGCCAAGGGGTGTATTAGCGTAACAGCGAGGTCGAAAACAAAACTTCCACTGGCTAGCGAAAACACGCTCTGAATAAACTCCGATAACCACCCGTTTAAATACTCACTTGACTTTCAATTTGCATCTAGGCGAGGGGAAGTTGAGGAACTCATGAAATATTCAATAATAGGTTAAAAAACTATGGCAAAACCTAACATTTCAGGTCAGTTATCTAATAATGCTTTCGACAATTCATGTAGGAGCGTTCAAACTGGCTGGTCTTCAACTAAATGTCACATTTTTTTCAGTTGAGTTTTATCTATACAGTTGCTTGCATTAAATATAATAAATTGATTAGTAGCACAGCTTAAAACAGATTCAATCTTTTTACTGCATATTTGTCCAGTTTTCGAAATTAGCGTCCTATTTTGCTATATATCTAATGAAAAACCATATATCATTTTCAACTCGTAGTAATGCTGTTAAATACCTGCGTGACGAACTTTAAAGAAAGGAAGATTTAATTTGCTGTATCCGGAGGGAGTTCACCGTAATAGATTCCATAAATAAAAGGGATTATCTGCCAGAAACCGTATAAATTGCCTGATGAATCAAACATCAACTGATTAGCACTGTCACATCATAGAAAAAGCGAAAAATAACTCTAAGAAAAGATCGCATTTGGGTTAGTTACTATTCTTATCAATTAGTTACTACTCTTTTGGCCGGCCCAGATCGTACAGTGGTTAGGGGAGCAGACTGCAATATGGAAGGGCTCGGATTTGTTTCCCGGAGAAGGCATGGAGGTAAATTGTGTGTCCCTTCATAGGAGGTAACGGTGGCTACCTATTCCGGCCTTAGGAGTGTCACAATTCCCACCGTAACAAAAACCTGTGAAACTATTCGGTTTTTTGTTCGTTATTCGTTTAGCTTCATCATACGCTTGTAATATTATTCGATATATTAATAAGTCGTATTTAAGGTCTTTTCTCGAATTGTGTAACATCGTCTAATGTATGACGGCATCGTCTTATGAATAATTATTTTCATTACAAAATGTGATGACGTAAGATATGTGTTGATGACGTTATTATGTGTTCTAGTTTTCGGTGAAAATGTTTTCTGTAAAGAGAGATGTATCTGCCTTTGTTGAGAGCACTGAGAAAAGTGGGGATAACGATAAAAAAAACAGTAGCGGGAAAAGTGTTCTTTATCCCAACAGTCCAAACTTGGATGATGATTTTAAAAGTTTTCATTTGAACGCTACAGACGTTCTTAAAAACATATATGAACAATACAAAAAGGCTGGAGTAGAATTTATAATAATATTAATTCCGTTATACCCAATTTTCATACATTTGTATTTTCGCTATAGCGGCATGAAATAAAAGTATATGTATAAGAAATTGGATGTCAACAAAAAGGCTGTTGGAAATATCCGGGGATTCTTTAAAAAAGATGTTCATTATAGGAGTTTGACTGCAAATATTTCTAATCAAGAAATTTCTTGTACTGATTGCTCTGACGTACTTTTAAAACATTAGCAACTTAAACTGCAATATTTCTTTTCATTAACGAATCAATACACGCTTCCGTTCCTTATCATTAACACCTGGGACAGATATTCGGTTTCTGTCAACGAAAGACGACGC
>KK117931.1:959383-973695 GCA_000611955.2 Stegodyphus mimosarum | reverse complement strand
AATGGTTAAGAAAGTTTTAAGATTTTGAGAATTTGTCGAAATTGTTAGTGACTAATGAGTGGCACAAAACTTTGCAGCTAGTCTTTATTTATTTCGATTTTCCCCACACGCGTTAAAGACAAATAGCACAGCTGTGCTGAGATGTTTGCGTAAGTTATAGGTAACACGTATGGATGTATGTAGACTTCAGAAATTAAACTATCCTCATTTCCCCTTACTGTTTTGTTTTACTTCTTCGAGTGGATATTATGGTACTATTTATGGATCAAAGACGTCTCATGAGCAAATAAATACCTTAAATTTTAATTATAGAATCGTGCGGGTGATATTAAAGAAGAGAACAGTCGTTCGTAAGAACTGTAGAGCCTAGGCTGAGTAAGACGACAGCACAACTCTAGAAATCTTCAGTACAGTATTAGTAAATACAAGCTAAATGTCAAATTAAAGTTTTTGTAAAGATTAGTTTCGGTTTACTTTCTATAAATATCTCATAATGTTCTCATTTGTTCCATAAATATTAATATATTTTGGTTACAATGTAGAAACATTAATTTATTTCGAAGTAGGAGTCTTGAAAATGAGCAATGCCTTCGCCGGGACTAGAACTACGAACGCCTCGAATCCGCGATGAGCGTGCTAAGAAGGCAGGAGAAATAACATAACATTTTCCAGTCTAAATACCTGTACTTTTTTAAATATCGTCTGCTTATTAATCGCATTTTTCTCTCTTTTGTTTTTGGCAACTACTGCAATGCTATGTTTACTTTTGATGTGTTTGTTCTAGTACTTTTGTATGTGATACTTTTGTATATGTTAGGACAGGAGGAGAATGTCGAACAGTGATGACCTAAAAGCCAGAATTACAACCGCAATAGCCTCTGTGGATGCCGACATGCTTGCCGGTAACTGACTTGAAATTGAAAATCGACTTGATATTCTCCGTGCAACGAAGGGAGCAAACATGGAGGTTCATTGGCAAGGGTCATGAAACTTTTTGAGTCTATCTAACCATTTATGTTACTAATTTAATCTATCTTTATTATTTTATGAGTTATTAAACATCAAAATGGGTCCGGGACGCGTAATGGCAAACCGCACATTGAGTTGATTAATGTTAACGAATTTCGCTTACTGCGCATGCTCAATAGTATACCGTTGGCGTGGGAGAAAATACTGGCGAATAAGAATAAACTACCCTACACAAGCCTGTTCGTCATGTAGGCCTTAGCGACTCTTTACGATTGCAACACTATGGACACTTTTTTGTGCTTATTGCACTTGCTTCCATTTCATTTCATTTTTGGTTTATTTTGTTCATAAACATTACATTTAGTACCAGTTATTTGTAATAGTAATTTCTGTGGCTTTTATTCAGTAATTTAAACTAGATATATTCCATAAGTTGTTAAGGTATTTATGTATGGAACGCGTGGTAAATAATCCATCGCTTTTATTCCTCAGAAGTACAATCAATAAACATTCAGCTCAAGTGCAATCAATAAACAACATCATGTAATGTTTCCTGTTTTGTAATCCTTCTTAAACGAAAATTTGGGGAGTTTGCAATCGATATTTACACTTTAAGCAATATACAACCTAACAAGTTTTAAAAACCCGAACTGTTTACGTCCAGATAACAGAATATGAACCATATACCATATTTATATTCTTTTAAAATTACGCCAAAGTCGTAATTGCGCCAAATTCTCTTCTGGGCATGCGCAGTGTGCGCAATTTGTTTAACATTGTTCAACTGAATGTGCGGTTTGCCATTAGGCGTCCGGGACTTTATAAACACCCTGTACATTTCTGAAATAATTTAATACATATGTGCGATAAATTGGCAACAATAAAAAAATTAGTGCAAATATCATTTCTGCCGTATATTCTTACAAACTAGATTTAAATGACATTGCGTAAATGAAGTATTAGTATTAAACATATCGTATTTTGGGACTTTCAAAACTTGATGATACCGAATGATGGATTTCAAACTAAACAGAATTTAAAGTTATTATACCGTCAGATTGATCAAACTGAATCTTTGAAATTAAGATTTCTAAAACATAATCTAAATCTCCGAATTTTGGTTTCTCTCAAGAATGGCTTTTCTTATTAGAGAAAGACCTTTCTGATTTTATTGTGTTTTAATAGTTTTCAGCAGTTTCGTGCAAATAAGATGCTTTTCGACCGAACACTAGTTTCATAATCTTGGGGAACAATGTAATGACATTCGAAATAGAAGTCTATAACATGGTAAATCTTATGGGAAACGCAATTACATACACAAAAGAATAAATGTGACCTACTTCATTAAATATCTGTGGAGGCATGAACGCAACTCGCATCTTTGTCCAAGCATGAGACACAAGTTTCTGAAATATTCGATGAAAATTTATGCTTCACTTGCGAGCCTTTTCCTCGAATACAAAGTGATGAGAAATGCCTTAGAATGTAATCACGCAATACGACAATTTGTTACTGTACAAATTATTTCCTGCACATAAAGACATCTTTGACATCTGAGAAATGTATGAACTGGAGACATGCGTCCTTTATAAGGACATGAGAAATTACCTAAGCTTCTTTTCACTTTTGATTTTTTTTTGTCTAAATATGAGAGCATGAAAAATAGACTTCAAAATTGCAAGATAATTTAGAGAGTTACAACGGCTAAGGAAATATGATCACTGGCTGGAAGTTATATAAGAATAAATGAGAGTATATTGAACTCTAAGTTCATGACATTCAAGGATAATAAAAATTTTCTTAAACGAAAAAACTGAAAGTTTGCGAAACTTTTTATTTTCTTCCCTTGTGGAAATAGTTTGATGTAAGTGTGACGGTTACGAGAAAATTTTGAAAATGTTTCGGCATCCAATTTAAACCTGTGAGAAAAATAATATTTGAGGAATAGTTGATACTGTTATTAAATTGTATGTATAAAAGCGTTAAATGTAAAAACAAAAATTCAGAAATCTCATGTCTATTGCTTGCAATTAAACGTTTAAGTCAAAAAATATTATTCAAGTAGGAAAACATTGTCTTATAAAATATAAAAATTGAGTTTTGTACTTACTGCTACTCTAGAATGTGTACAAATACATCACATATATAGTGCTCTGATATGTTACCCATGTTACCCATAAAAAGTATATAAATAACTGTATGTAAAATGTGTCGTCTCCAGGAATCAATAGTGTGATTTCGAAATATTTCAGTAAATCACATATTACGTGTAAGTCTTATATTATGTGAAGGGAATTAAAATGCAATTTAATTCAGTTTCGCAAAATTATCAGAAACAAAATTATTGAATCTGAATTTAATACCATTATCAGCACGACACACGTTATACGTATATTCACTTTCGATCTATACGCTGGCAAGTATATCTGCCGTAACGCTTGCAAGTTATTGTAATATTCTCCATTTCAGCTGATAACGTTTATGAATTCTCTCACTGTAAATATTATTTTTGGAAAAGTCTCAGGAAAACAAATTAGTAGACTAAGATCAGAATTTGTTGCGGGCATGGGATAGGTCCATTTTTTCAAAAATGTAGTCTTAAAATCAAAGTTTCATTGCGCTTCAGAGAGATGCCGCATTTTGTTGGTAGAAAGTCTGCAACTCAATATCTTCAATTTGCCATTTCTACAGTCGAGGAATCGAAAACGTTAGTGGAAATTCGAAGTTCACTTTGGAGTGAAATTAGTTTCTACAAAGAAAAAAAGGCAAGTTTTTTATTACTTATTCGGTCGCACCAATACGTGACCTGAGGAGAATATGAAATGTTTTCATGGGTCACATGTGGCATTGTGAGTTGAAAATAGACGCACATAAACTTTTTATTTGGACCATGGTGATAAAATCGCGTCCTCTCTAAAATAAAAATCGTTTTGTGTAATTGAGGTAAATAGTTGAAAACGTAAATGTAAAAGTGTTAAACGTAAACTTAATTAAATGCTTAAATAGTTTATACATTTCTTGATACAATCCATTCAACTCGGAATGGCACCCCTGCACAGTGACAGATAGGACTATTAATAGGTCTAAGAAAACCTTTTCTATTTTTTTCCATCTGAACTATACGGCAAATGCCACGTAGTTACAGTTAGTAATCCAGAAAATGACCTAGTCTGTTTTTGCAATGAAGGTGCTTTAAAATTTTGAATGAAGGTGCTTTTTAGGCAGCCCTGCCAAACTTAAACATTTAAATATTAAAATGTGTTTCAACGACTATGGGAAGTCCTTGGATATTTGCTCTTGTTCATCTCCAGCGTGTTAGCTTCATGGGCAGCTCTTGGGTAACCAGAAAAAATAACACTGAGTCCCCTTTGTAGCATAGTTCATTGGACAGGGAAATTTGAAGATAAAATACATAAAACAGTCTTGTTTATGTTATAGAGATAAGAAACAATATCAGCCTAGTCTTTTAATTTTATGTTTATAGAGACTTAAGCGATTCCTTACAGTGAGAGTTTAACTGCTTGTATTATGCAAGTATACTGCGAAAAAAAAAATTGCATAGTTCTATATCTCCCGTTCTACTGCGCCGATTGACGAAACTCAAATTGCGTTTTCTATGTCTCGAAAGCGCAACTTAGGATATATATTAGTTTTATATATAACTTTGTTCTAATATAGGTATTTTGACACAAAATCGGACATTTTCTGAAATAGCATACCAATAGTTTTCCACATTTTGATTCTACGACTCAAATTATGCCTAATATTAAATTTTGTAAACTTTGGGGCGAAATTTACGTAGAAATTCAAAAATTTAACTTGGAGAATTTTTTTCAGTTTGCGACAAGAGTAATTGACTTGGGAAACTTCTTAATACATGGCAACCTATTTTCCTATCCCTTCCATCGTCCAGGAACGGAAGAAAATCACGTTGTTCCTGTCTTTTTACATTGTGGATGAGCGGAAAAAATCTCACATCGTTCTTATTTTCAAATAAATTTAACAAAGTGCGTAAACCACATTTCCGATATTATCGCTTTCAACAAATATACCAAATTTCAAAACGCGCCTATATATAAATTCACGTATATCTTCGGAAGTTTTGAATAAAAAGCTCTAATTGTTTGCAGGTGTGCTTAGAAATACACCTGCTTTAAATGATTGTGAAATATTTATAGGTTTTAATTCAAAATTGTTTTCGAAGAAGTTATAAAAATTATTTAAAAATGCAAATTTTAAAAATAAATCATAAAAATGGGTAAATTTTATTTGGAATGAACCTAAATTTCAAACTACATAGGAAGGAATCAAATACGTTTCATAAAAAAAGAGATAATTATAAATACATACCAAATTGAATTAACATTGAGGAGCTAAAATTTTGAGAGCCAATTTTTTAAACACTACAAGTGCGATTTTTACAAAATTGGGTAGTGTGGCATAATTTGAATCGTAGAATCGAAATATGGAGAAATATTGGTATGTTATTTCAGAAAAAGTCCGATTTTGCGTCAAAATACCTGCATTAGAAAAAAGCTATATATAAATCTAATATATATCCTAAGACCCGTTTTCGAGACATGAAAAATCGAATTTCAATTTCGTCAATCGGCCCAGTAAAACGGGAGATATAGAACTGTCCCTTTTTTTTCTCTGCGCAGTGTACATCGTACTACTTCAGTACATCCAGTCTGTTACTAGAAAATAGTGATCTGGTATCTGCACGAAGACGGCTTTTTTTTTAAGAATTCCAAACTCTTAAAAATATGCCTTTAACAATGTTTATATATTAAATATACATATATAAGCGATGAATGTGAGACTTTTTCAACTTAAAAAGTACCAATATTTAAATTTGGTAGCGCGCGTGAAGTAATGCAAATTCTACTTTAAGGAGAAAAGGTTTAAATACTGAGTTCTAGAAGGGAAAGTTATAGAGTTTAGCCAAGTACTGTGTTTTTGTAGCGTGAGCTACTGTTGCTGCATTGATTGCTGGTTAACGTGGCGTAATAGCTATTACTTTTGTTGCCACTGGGTTTCGAAGCGGATTTAGGTAACAGGATTATCTGAGCCCTGTAGAGTAATTCTACTGCTTGTTAATATCTTCGAATTTTTAGTTTAGTTCTTGTTGTTCCAGTTACCACCCGAGTGAGGCGTAGTGTGTTAGCATCAAATCGGCGCATTGTTAATTTTAAAGAGTTAATAAAGGGTTCTTCCCCCTTCTCCTGTGTGGTTTGACCAGGTACTTAAACTGTCACATCAGAAGATAGAGCAGTAGATCTCACGTGGTCTTCCGAAACGCATCTTAGCTTGCTCGTGTCAGCTTTTGCAGCAGCTGTTAGGATGCGTTGTTTATATCTTTTAAAATCTGCAGGAAGTAGAGGGAAAAAGTGCTCAGTCCTTTCGGTATCTTTACAAGACGTTCGTATAATATTACTTCCGGACTTCACAGTGCCAAGAGCCAAGTTTGGTTCACTGAATTACCAACCCAGCGCTGATATGGAATGTCATACCTACCGTGTTCTAAAACGACACACTTCAGCTGTAACAAAAATAAATTTTGGTTTGGAAGAAATGTTTGCTTTACACATGCAAGCAGAAAAAGAAATACTTGTTGCTATGCAAATGGCCATATGGATAAGTTACCGCCCCGTGAAATCACATAATGTTGACGCAGCGAAACAAACAAAAGATCCAGAATTTAAGTGCTTCTATAATACTGTACCAAATGCTTCCTTTTAAAAATAAATACTCTATGGTTTATAATAACTTAATTTGTCATTTTCTTTAGATTACTGACGTAATTATAACAGCAACGTAGACTCAATATTGACAGCAGTCAATGATCTCATATCTTACCCCGAAAAAGTACTGAAATTTCGCAAGCGTACTTTACATATAATTCTTAAAGGCATAAATGTATTAGGATGAGATTTAGATTACTGAGAATTTCCCTGTTCTGTTTGGAGTGGATTAAGCAATGAACAATTAATCAAGTCTCAATATCACTTTTAGAGAAGAAACGGATAATTGTGCTCCAAGTATTTAAAGGCATTTAATAAGCTGCTTGGAATGCGGCCATCTTAATAGAGTTATGTTGTGTATATTTGATTAACAATTATGCATTCAGATATTTTTAACAGTACCATATTACGTTTTAATGATTACATCAGCAAAATAGAAGTTTTCAGCATTAATGTCTCATAAATTACCTTTTGTTATTTATTAAAGACGAAATTTCAAGTCAGTTTGAAATGGCTTCCAGTTCCTTTAGGTGCAAATAGGGCACACAGAAGCCGAAACATTTTGATTACTATATCAAAGAATTATTGAAAGAGACAACAAATGTTTGAGGTAGCAATCGAAACCATTACAACATACGTTTTCGTTCTGATTGATGATACTAAAGCGTATATTAGGTTTTCAGTCTTTACTATAACTTCTCCTTCTTATATCCCTCATCAGAATGCAAATTAATTGTAAATATTGAGGTTGAGCTGAAGAGGTTGACTAATTGTAAATATTTAAGTTTTGTTGAACAAGGTGGAAGAAGAGAGCGTTTCTGGCATCTCGTGCGCTTTATACGGTTAGTTCCTCCTGCTCTAAGAGTTGTAATTATTCGGCTTTGCGCTCTGTAGTTGCTGACACTTTAAATCTGATTTACCGATAAAATTACTGAGCCAACTTCTAGCTTAGTATTCTTAATGTCGGTTTGTTGGAGTTAAGAATGCGGAATATTAGAACTTTAAAAATTTGTAGTAATGAAAAATATTTATATTACGTATGTTTCAAGTTGCGCAGCTTCCTATACAATACAGTCTGTCTTTTCACGCTCCTATCATCAAAGGAAGACCCACCTGCTCTTGTCATCTTGCATATCTCTTTTTTCGTTTCAGAAATTCAAGTTTCAAAAAGTTGTTTAATATGATTTAATTACCCTTGTTCTTTAGTTTGCAAAGTAATGCATATCACCCATATTTTTATCTACGCTTCATTATTCTGCTATTGCTTAGTTACGACCTGGACTCCCATACATTTATGCATGCTTGATGATTGCAAGAGACACAGATCGTTTCTTCTCTTTTTCACCAGAAGAAAACTTTCTTTGGATTTTATCACGCTCTTACTCACAAAGAGCTTGCAGTCTGACAATCATGCTGCCACATTAAAAAAGGCTTACTTGTCCGTTTCTCTGTTTATCATCTTCACCATCCGCTTTTGTCTTATGGGCTACTTTTAAGTATCTGTCGCGCCTGGCGACAACCGGTGTTGTATATTTAAAAAATAGCAATTTGATGAAAATAGGTAATTTTATTGTATGGTTGTGTGTTTTCAAGTAATAAGAAAAATGGATATGAAAGATAAAAAAAGCTGAAGAACATCCAAAGTTTGTAATAAAATACAAACGTAGTATATGTCCAAACTAATTTTATTTCAAATTAGAAAATAAATTAAAGCACATACTGATAAACTAATTACTAATTCAGAAACATACGAATGTTAAATTGTCAAATATCTCATTAAATCAGTCAGCATTAAATAATTATCTTGCTAATATTAATGAGATATTTGATAATTAACATTCTCTGATAGCTAATTAAAATTTGGCGTATATTCTTATTTACAACATGCAACATCATGCTGTTTTTAACACGTTCTGGATTCAGCATATTTCTGTACTTGCTTTTTATTATCTTAGGTCATGAAGGAGCTCGATTACAAACCCACAAATGTTTTCACTGTTAGCGCACATCTAAGAATGCTTTTGATTTAATAACGTCCATTAGTTAAAATTTCATTACTTTCATTTTCTGTCCGTTTGAGTGTTATATCAGTAAGAAGAGTAATAATCTCTAATATATACTCCGATCTGTTAATAAAACCAAGGTATTTCCTTGAGGAAATCACTTTTATTATACCAAGAAAGGACTTTTTTTATGAGTAATAAAATTTTGTCTTGGAAACATGTCTTGGAAACTTGTGATAATTGAGTCATTATTTTCGATACGTGTTTTTCTTTTCCTTCTAACTTGGTGTTTATGTCGTTGAGTTTTGCAGTGATATCTATTAAAAATTCCAAGTAAACAACCCACTTTCTTGCCATGCAATTTTTGGTCCAAATTTTAAAAATATCTCATATTATTCCAAAAAATCTTCTTAAAATGCTTCGGCAAGTCAGCAACGTTACATCTGCAAGTTGAATTATATAATTATAATCGCTACCTTAGCTCATCAAGCAAAACTTGATAAGTCGATGATTCAAAGACCGTCCTCGGATAAAATTTGCATTGCGTACAATAACAATCATTGGGTGATAGATGTTGTGCATTTTAGCCGCCACAGTTTCTTCTTGAGTAACGTATTTTAAGAATTAAATTTAGAACATGTGCCAGCTTGCTCACAGAGCCCAATAAAAACAGTATTATTCTCAAACACGGTCGCTGCACCTACGGTTGCGATTGCAACGAGTATTTTTATTACTACGTTCTCTTCAGTAATATAGTTTGCAACTGCGTCTTGCCCTCGAGTATGTTTCGACACGTCAACATGGTCAACAATGCTTCTGTCATGAGAAGTCAGGAAACATCATTCCCTTGAACATCAGAAGTTGCGATGGGTCAGTAACATCAGTGCATTCATCAAACTGCAGGAAAAATTAACGCACGTGTTTTCAAATCATACCATATTTGTATATACACTGGTGCGCAAAACGTAAGCAACAGCAGGGTGTTTTGCCATAACTCCACGAGAAGTTAACTGAGAGACATAAAATGCAGAAATGAAGGAGAGTATTATATACTTAAAGGATGACGAAAGCATCGAAGCTGAAAAGGGAATACAACGCATACAATATGGAATCAAACAAAAACAAGCTTTATTGAACGCATAGTATCGTGACTCATGATTGTCTGTCCAAGAGGAAGAACAACAAGCAGATGTTCCTTAATATGGGATATGTCTTCCCCTCACTGCAATGGTTGCTTCGTAACGTCTCCGCATACTCAGAACCAGCTGGCACACCATTTCTTGCCCATTTCTCAATCAGCATCTGTTTGAGTTGTTGGGTGTTCTCCGGAGGATGTACGCCTGCTGCAATGCGTCTCCCCAAAGCATCCCACACATGTTCGATGGGATTTAAATCTGGGGAGCACGCTGGCCAATCCATTCGAGTGATATCTTCACTTTTCAGTAGCTCCTCAACAGCAAGAGTCCGATGTGGCCTTGCATTGTCATCCATAAAAATTAGATCTGGGCCAATGTCGAAAACGTGGAGCTCAGTTCGCCCGTTCAACATAATGCGTCCCCAGACAAGAACTCAAGGACCACCGTTACGGTGTCTTTCCTTGATGTTACTTGGATAAAACCGTGTCCCGAGCTCTGTCCAAATCCACTAGCGTTAAAAATCGCTTGTGGCACTAAAACGACACTCATCCGTAAAGAGGACACGACTCCATTGATTAGTTGTCCAGGTTTGTGCTGTCGGCATCACTGTAAACGGGGGCGTCGGTGGCCAACTTTCAACGGGAGGCAGCGTTCAGGAAGGCGGGCGAATAGGCCTCCTTTGTGAAGGCGTCTGGCCACAGTAAACCGCGACACTTGTCGCCCCGTTGCTGTACAGAGTTGCTGAGCAGTGGCGCTTGCTGACTGCTGTCGGCCTCTTTTCGCCTGCAGGATGATATATCGGTCATCCCCCGTAGACGTCGTCCTCGGGCGGCCACCACCAACATTTGTAACAGCTGTATCTGTGGTTTGGAACACTTTCCAAGCGCGCGAAACGACACTTTTGTTGATTCCGAACTCTGCAGCTACACTGGTGACAGTACGCCCCTCCTCCAGCTTTCCGATCATTCTTCCACGTGTGAAGTCGTCCAGGTGATTTCTTCTAGCCATATTTCACGAACTGACTCACTGGCACTTACGTCTCCATCCTTCCTTTTATTCTACTGTTGAGCTGCGCGCGCCGACATCACGCGTTTTGTGCACGCTCACGTCGCCTCTGATGTTTCGTTTCTGATATTTGCATACGCATGACGTTTCTACTGACTTACGTGTTCATTGTACTAATCTCCAGACCTCCTTTTCTGCAATTTCTTTCAACGGGAGGCAGCGTTCAGGAAGGCGGGCGAATAGGCCTCCTTTGTGAAGGCGTCTGGCCACAGTAAACCGCGACACTTGTCGCCCCGTTGCTGTACAGAGTTGCTGAGCAGTGGCGCTTGCTGACTGCTGTCGGCCTCTTTTCGCCTGCAGGATGATATATCGGTCATCCCCCGTAGACGTCGTCCTCGGGCGGCCACCACCAACATTTGTAACAGCTGTATCTGTGGTTTGGAACACTTTCCAAGCGCGCGAAACGACACTTTTGTTGATTCCGAACTCTGCAGCTACACTGGTGACAGTACGCCCCTCCTCCAGCTTTCCGATCATTCTTCCACGTGTGAAGTCGTCCAGGTGATTTCTTCTAGCCATATTTCACGAACTGACTCACTGGCACTTACGTCTCCATCCTTCCTTTTATTCTACTGTTGAGCTGCGCGCGCCGACATCACGCGTTTTGTGCACGCTCACGTCGCCTCTGATGTTTCGTTTCTGATATTTGCATACGCATGACGTTTCTACTGACTTACGTGTTCATTGTACTAATCTCCAGACCTCCTTTTCTGCAATTTCATGGCTATCTGCTAAATTTTTACATTGTTGCTTAAGTTTTGCACACCAGTGTAGATTTCGTACATTCGTCGTGCCATATCGTACACTCCTCCTGACACCGTGTTTGTCGGCAAAGACGCATCTTTTTTAGCTGACACTATTTCATTTCTGTTTTTAAATTCATGAAGTAAACTCTGACAGGATAACATAGACTTCTTCACAATGATGCCGCCTAAGTATGCTTTTTTTATGAAATACTAGAACGTGCGTTATTTTGAAAGGTGCTTCTGCGTGACTTTCTTCATTTCTGAGGGTAAAACAATTGCTTTCTTGAGATTTTAGAGGATATTATAATGAATGGTATTAACGTGTAAGTAATGCAGACCTATTTGCCATTAAATTAATAATTAAGGATCTATGAATGGTTTTATGATGACGTTCAGCATTCGATAGCTTTGGTACAGCCACTAAAGCAATGGACAATAAACAAACTATTTCAACAAACCTTGTGAATAACAGTTCTTTCTTCCTTTATTGTTGAAGTGATAGGGTTGTTATTCTTGGATGGACCTATCATGCCACTCACGTCAAGTATACCACAAAATACACTAAATAATTAAACATTTTAAAACTCCTCAGAAACTACTAAGTCTGAAAGCCGTAATCATGAACGTGTATTAACTTATTTCAACTGACTGCTGGTAGTTTGGTCCTGGTTTCGAATTGCAGCTAATAGGCTGGATGTATGGGCAATTTCGTGGATTCCCCATGGTAGAGCGTGTACGAGCCATTTCCTTAGAAAGTCCTTCACGATGGCATCCTTATCCTTAGGCAGAGAGCCCTTGAGTGCTTTACCATAATCAACTAAACCAAATAATTGAACTGAACTTATGACAGGCGCCGCATGGTCTGATAAATGAAATGCGGTGGCCCCAGCAGTTTGTGTTAAAGCAGGCATTCTAATCGGTCACGCAGATAAAACAGCGGAAACAGTAATTGTGGGCTAATAAGGAATAACACGCGAGTAAGTGAATACAAATGTTATCTCTCATGTACCTGACTTGTAATTGTACCTTTCTTACTTTTTTATATATTAGGATTAAAGTTTTTGTCTCATGGTGATATTATGATTGTGGCTAGTGACCGCTTAAAAATAGGATTGCTAGCTATTAGGTCCCCATGAGCTAACGGTTGGACACCACTAGTATTTGCCATTGCGCAGACTCATTTTTTATATTTTTGCGTCTTCAAAACAGAACGCAAAATGAGTTTTGCACCACTTTTAATATTTGACGAAATGCGGGAGAGCCTCGTAGTTCTGTACATTTGCTCCATTAAGACATTCGTTATCAGAAAGTCCATTGGAAGACAAAACTATGAATATTTATATTATCTCCCATGATATTTAGAGAATAAGTTAATAGGAGACACCATTATATTATTTACTCCTAAAACGATAAAGAACAAGCACATTTTTATTGCATGATATTTTGTACGTGACGTCTTTCGGTTAGCATGCAAGTGACTGAATTTTGGCAGTTAGTTGCTTAATAGATGGAACAACAGAGATTACAACTGAGCATCCGATGGTATATAAAAGAGGAGAAACTCGAATTCTAAAGCATAATTTATATTCAGATTTAATTCCGGTTACTCACTTTGTTTATGCCGTTGCATCTTAAACGGATTCAAGCACAGTATGAGCACATGTCACGAACGGAATGAGGACGTTCAGACGGCCCAAAATAACCTAGAGTGGTCGGATTGAAGGATGGTTTGACATTCGACTTAGAGTGATGCAGCTATTGGAAGATGTCGATAATGCTTGAACCACGGCAGAGTACAGCGTCAAGAAGCGAGCAGCTGATTTAGGAAGACGACAGACACAATATGACTGCACACGGCGATCGGCAGAGTACTTCTCACTGCACTCCTTCGGTATTATTATCCATGGCGTGTGTAACTGGGACAGCAGTAACTATAAACACCATAGACAGGCGACATAAAGAATGGGGGCTCTGTGATCAAGACCTCCATTACACTGACTGCTCGTCACCAGTTAAGACGGACGGGCGTATTTTCAGTGATTTTTGGCTCGTTTGACCTAGCCCGACAGTCTGAGGTGCCATTTCATTTGACAGTCGGTCTCCTTTTGTTCTCATTCGTGAGTGCGGAGATGAGTCCACGATGTTCTACATCCTGTTGGATTGCCTAACTTTCGAGTCACCTCGGAGTTGAAGTTTAATGAGAGTGTGGTTGCATAAAACATAGCTTCATGTTTATCAAATACTTCCTTGCTCAGTCCAACTTCCATATAACGCCCGAAAAGAGCGCGTTTGTGGGTATCATATGTAGATGTCTCTGGCTATCCGAAGATGTTCCGATCTAACGCAAGAAAAGTTTCGCAGGATATCTCTCAATACGTCATTCGTCAAGTATGTGAGTCAAATCAAGCCAGATAACAACTTGCATAAAGACTAAAGATAGAAGACATTTGAATTTATTTAAAATGTAAATGAGGGTTAGAAGTTAAGCTTTCCAGCCAAAATGTACAGTTTAAACGAAAATTAAGCGTACATTATTAAGAACAGATTTTTTAAATAGGATGTCTATTGTATCTAACGCTGTTAACTTTATAGGCATTCAGTTGGTAGGTGGTTGAACAAATATCACAAGTTTATGCATTAGTTTACCCA
>KK117931.1:902647-959325 GCA_000611955.2 Stegodyphus mimosarum | reverse complement strand
AGTTATGAGAAATTTTGAAAGGCAATCGAGAAAGTTGTAACTTAAATATTTTTATAGTTAAACGACTTTTCCTTCTGAATTCCTGAAAAGAGATTTGGTATGAAATACTGATGAATGAAAAATATGAATATGTCTAGACTCCCGTTTTGCAGAACGTGACTTTAATTTAATGATTGTAAGGATTGGCTCATGTTGTTAGATCTTAGAATTATAAAATCGCAGGCAAGGTAGTTATGACCTTCGTTTGAGACTATGTAAATTCTGGGATATAAAATGTAAGATAACTTATGTTAACTAACCAGCTATTATGGTCCTTAATATTGTTTCTCCTTTCTATATTTCTCATCAGAATAGAAGTTAGGTTTTTCTATTTAAGTTGACGGTTTAGAAACTTTAGATTGTAGTGTCTCCCAACCGTGATAGTGTTCTCACCAGCTCTGTTTCAAAGATTTATTCCGTTTTCAGCATTTCGTTAGCCGATGGTTAAATAAAACACTGGTAAAATTTGAGACAGCTCAGATTTAGTCTATTTGGATTGCAGTCGTAGAAAAATGTAGCTGTTTAATATCAATTCTTTATATATTGATAAGTTGGTTAATGTGGTGTTGTTACAAAATAGTTGACAGAAGTAATTCCAAATTTAAAGTTCAGAGTATTGGTAATATTAAATTTGTTATAAGAGCGAATACATAATTACGATCTAAATTTTACAGTTGCTTCGTATTTCAAGAATCGGAAATGTTTGAAAATTTTGCGCTCATAACTAGTTTTTCCAACCAAGGATCTTGAAGCCAAGTCCCAGCTAAGAATATCAGGCACGCGTGAGAGCGTAATCTCGTTGCGAGGAAATTTTTCAGAGAAGAAGCACAGAAGACATTTTGGGGTTGAAGAAGGATAAATAACTGATTTTTGTTACTCCTGGATTCCTTTACTTTTTTGGTCACAAGCCACGTGGTAGGTATAAAGGAAAAACTTTGTATAGTTCTTCCTGATCGAGTTATGAATGCAAAAAATGGAAGAAGCCTTTCCAAGCAACTTTATTTTTCGTATTATTTTAGATTTTGTTCTCTCAAATGAAACGTGGAAAGTATGCAATTATTCGATATGTCTTTCTTCCTGTCAATGCTGTTTCAGTTAATTAATCAACACAGTATTCAGAATCTGAATTTGATGTAAATGGATTAAACAGTCATATTTGCTGTTGCAATGGACTGAGTGAAAAAGGGACATCGCAGAAATGTTCTAAACCAGTGGTACAATTTGGCCTTGCTACACAATAATAAGGAAGTAAATGTTTGTAAATTTCACAGTTTTTTCTTCAAAATGTTAAATGGCTTTTACAGGGATCTGAAAGCTCTGATATGGCATATTTGAATGGTATTACTCGGATCAGATGTCCATAGTAAATTTTTCTCAGTCCTCTTTAACGAATGCTTTAGCTTTCATTATCATTTAGCATCATTTAGCTTAGTCTTGAGCTTTCATTGAGAAGCTGGACAAAAATAGGATTTGTGTTTGTTAAAATTATACTAATCGCAACTTGTTTGGTGCCTTTTTTAAAATGACCAATGTACAGCATTTTTTAGTGTATCAGTAACGAAAATGAAAAGTTTTAGTTCAGTTTTTAGGCTTTTGTAAATATTTTATAAACATTGCACTTTTAAATTTTATTTTTAGAAACAACAGTGTCATAGACTGCAGTTATCCTTTCCGTAAGAAATTTCACATGACTGCTTTAGGGTTAATAGCAAAGTTGTCAGTTTGCTTTAAAATTCGGGATTTATATACGCATGCTCTTGCATGAAAAAAAATAATTTATGGAAAGAAAAAAATCTGTTTTGTTAACTATTAAATTCAAAATTACTCGTTAACATTTAGTCCCTCAGCTACTAACTGGAGCACTTTTGGGTTAACGCACTATTAATCATCACGCCTGCTTTAAATACGTATGTACGTATACCCATAATGTTATGCAAGATTGAATGGTGTAACACACACTCCATGTTGTTCCATATTTCCGAAAAGAGTCATTCAATAATTGTATGATTTGCAACAGTTATCTGAAATCAATAATTTAGTGTGGGTTTCCTAGTACAGCTTTATGCATAGCGTTTAAACACTACATATAACTACGTTTTAGATTCTGCTGGGACCCATTTTATATTCTCCATTTCAAATTATCGTTCTGTGAGAGCATTATGAAAAATGAGGCTTTTTATTAAAGGCTTGCTTATTTTACAGCATAGTAAGTACTGAGCTGCATCCTTATAAAAATGAAGATTTATACCGCAGGCTAATTACAAGGATGTACACTGCACAAAAAGAAAAAAATGCCACAGATCTATATCTCCCGTTCTACTGGGCTGATTGACGAAATTCAAATTGCGTTTTCATGCCTCGAGAGCCCGATTTAAGTTCTATATTAGATTGATATACAGTATTGTTCTAGCATATATATTTGACACAAAATCGGACTTTTTCTGTTATGGCATGCGGATTTTTTTCCATATTCCGATTCTACGACTGAAACAATGTCTAAATATTAAATGTCGTAAAATTTTTCTGCGACATTTATTGAGAAATTCAAAAATTTATCTTGGAGCAATTTTTTTTCAGTTTACGCCCAATAATTCCCTTAGCGAACTTCTTAATATATGACAACCTATTTTCCTTTCCCTTTTTACACTGTGCATGGGGGGAAAACTGTCACATCCTTCCTACTTTCAAATAATTTTAACAAAGTGCCTGAAACACATTTGATGTTTTATCGTTTTCAAGAAATAAATACATCTACTTTAAGATGACGGTAAAAATTGTATAAGTTATAATCTAATTTTATTTTCGAAAAAATTATGAAAATTATTTAAAAATAAAAATTTTAAAAACGGCGAAATCATAAAAAATCGTAAAAAAGGGCGAATTTTATTTGGAATGAACGTAAAGTTCTAAATGCGAAAAGAAGATTCAAATAAATTTCATAAAAAAGGGAGATTAATAAAGATATATAAGTTCAACTAACATTAATGATCTAAAAGTTTGAGAGCTAATTTTTTAAAAACTGCTCGTACGATTTTTAAAAACATGGCACTTTGGCATAATTTGAGTCGTACAATCGAAATATGGAAAACATTGGCATTTCATTTCAGAAAATGTCCGATTTTGTGAAAAAATACCTATATTAAAACAATGCTATATACAAATCTAATACATATCGTAAGTGACCCTTTCGAGACATGAAAAAAGCAAGCTGAAATTCGTCAATCGACCTAGTAGAACGGGAGATATAGAACAGTTCCATTTTTTATCTTTTTGCGCAGTGTACAAGCGTTCAAAGGGAAACTGGATAAAAATATTGTCACACTGAACTTGCTTTGAAATGTGCCTGCTTTTACAAGAGACAAAAGACCTCTACATCATATTTAATTAAATTTTTTCCGATTGATAGTTAAAGCTTTATTTTGATGTATGCTAAGCTATTGCAAGTACCATTGTTGAATCAAATGCTCAAATAGACAATAAACTTTCAATTGGTCGATGTTCAGGACTTAAAAAAGAGTCTTATGGTGCTTAGGTAAGGCAAAAAATCAGCGTATTTTACTTTGGGAATTTAACAATGAAAACTGTAACCTTTGAAAGGAATCTGAAATCTCTGATTTAATGCACATTAGTTTGATGGAAAGTAGAGAGAGTAAAAACAGGCATTATGAAATTACGAATTTAGAGAATGAAAATGCTGAATAATTCAGAAATTTGTGTAACTGGTAGACAAAGGGGGTCCGGAGATAAATAATCGACATTGTCTATTGTGAATGTAAAGCAGTTATACAATACGTCGCGTCTGATAAGCTGAACAGAAATGAATTTTTTTGCCTTTGATACTAACTAGGATGTCCGTACGTAATTCCTGAAAGCACACGGAAACGTCATCCAGTATATCTGAGCGTGAAAACCCAACGTATGTGACAAACAATACGTGATCTGATTACGCAAATGTTGTTGTCCAAATATAATACGATATAATAGTATTCCCGTTAATAGGAAGAGGAATAATGTCACTAATCTAATGCAAAGGTAAAATGTTCTGCAGAATTTACGCATTCAATGCAAGCATTTTTCATGCGTTATGCATGCGTTTTATGCGTGCATTTTTCAAGAAAAAACACTTTTTAAAAATTTTAAAATTTTTCCTTACTAGAAAATGGTTATTAAGAAGAAAGATACTTGAAAAAATGATGAGCCAAAAATAAAACATTTAGGTAAATTAAATTAGAGGATGATATTTTTTTATTTGTAGTAGGTTAATTAAATTTATGATACTATAAAATAATGATTTTTAGTATGTAAAATAAGAATCCTTATTTTAAAAAACAATGCCAATACTGAATTATGCCAGAGCTGAATTATGAATCTCATTTATAATTATGATGCGGGGTTAAATGCATACGACTTGCTTGCACGGTTCGTTTCCTTGATTTTTTCCCATGTGTAAATTGAATAAAAGCCACTTCTCCTTAGAAAGTCCTACACGAAATCATTCTTCTTTTTAAGCAGATTGCCCTATGTACTTTACCACATAAAATAATCTGATGTAAAAACGCTTGAAAAATATTAGGAGTAAACTCTTGATGGAAATTTCCTTGCGCAGAAAAAATAAGTTGTTTTTCTAGGAAAATTAAACGTTACATAAAAAAAATATTCTAAATTATTTTAGTATAATACGTAGAATTAGTGCTTGCGTTATATTCTTCATTCTGTAAGACGCATTAAGAGTTACAAAAGTGCGAAAATCTTAAATTAGAAAAGATACCTTTATCTTATTTTTCATTTTGTCTCATTAAATACTATGAGCTAATAATAAGGTAAAAATAAATTAGTTGTAAGTACTATTTTACGTTACTGCTGTTATTATTCCTCGCATTAAAATCACATTTAGCCTATCAAATGGATTATTTTAGACGAATAAATTGTTAGAGCATTTAGTGTAATATTGACGGATTATCTAATACGCAGTCTCTACTCATGGGTCAGTGGCAACTAGTAGAGTTTTAGAATTTTGTAAAACATATTCAAAATAACTTAGGCTTTAGACGTTTCATTTTATTTAGCAGAGTAAAATAAATAAGTTATGAATACAAATGTTGAATATTGTCAAATGGGGAAGTAGTTAGAGTGTGCAAAAATGTTTATCTTGATGATTTTTTAACAAATATTTCAATCAAAACACTGTAGATTTATACTCAGAAAATAACTTTAGAAAACGTTGTCAATTAAGTACGAGGTAAAACAAGCTTATAATCACTTTTGTTTATGAAAATAATTGTACAAGACTCTGAAGAAACATTTTCTTTTAAATGTATGAAATATTTTAAATCATGTATCGAAAAGAAAGTACAGTATTCTGAGTTCAGAAGCCTTCTGAATATGTAGGCAATTTCTTATTTAGGGATGACAACACAAAATAAGGCTTCAGAAAATATCATTTATCATGGATAAAAATCTGTTTTGTAACGCAGATCAGTAATAACTGTTGATCAGTATAATGAGGATTCAATTTGATGAGATTAAATTCTTTTGAAGTACTGAATTCATGATATGATATTGACTAATTCATTATTACAGGAAGATTTATTTGATCGTTATGCATGCATTAAAAAACACTTCAATTATTTTACGAAAAATACACATGCAGAGTTTTCACAAATTTAATGTGCTAATCTGAATGCTCTGCATTAATTTGTAAATTTTTACTCTCTTGCCAAATTGAATAATACTATGATGATAGATATATAGTATTTACACACCTTGCAATTAATTATTGAAAGCAAATTATATATGTTTTGTCCCACAGTATTCAGTTTATTCTATTGACTTCAGACCTAATGTCAATATTTTGGAAACACTTTAGCTAAGAAACGGTAGTGGGAGCCATGCATAAGCAACTCATCTAACTTTCCAACAATAGTGATTATAAAATAAGCAAAAGAATTAGAAATGACGTCAACGATATTCAAACTCATTATGTTACATATATTGTTGGCAAACATTCAGATTTTAACTTACGTTTCTAAATTCTTATTCTCAAATTATTATTTATTTTTTAATAAATTTCAATGCGCTAATGATTTTCATATTTCATTGCTATAATTTCAACAATTAGTACGAGAAAACAATATCTACATACTAAATTAGAATCGAAATTTCTTTTCCACATTTTCACATTTTCCACATTTAACATCAACATTAGCAATGATTGGCAACAGGTACATTAACCCTACATCAATTTAATTATAACTATTATGACAGAAGTTAACAGTTACTAAGGTTATTGTACACAATAATTTTACTTCACTTGCACATTATAAACTGTTGAGAAGATATAAACTCTAAGCGAAGGACTAAATAATGTTATATTTACTAGGCAAAGTTGAGCACCTGAAAGACGTTCCTAATTATCTCTTCGGCAATTATATATCCAATTTTTTCTTTTTTCTTCATTTTTAGGAAATGTTACCACTATATGACCTGTCCGTGAGTGATTTGAGCAATTAATAGCTGCACATCCCCCCATTTTACACAAAAATGCATAAGAAATTGTTGCACCGTTAACTATGCAACTGCCATTAATATTCCCACTTGAGCTTCCGAATGGCAGATGATTTCGCTTGGTCTAGAGGAGACTTAGGTGAACCTGTTTCTCTTAAAATCTCCTCCTCGAAAGTTTATCCATCTGTATAAAGTTAATCATAAAGCAATACTCCATAGTCTGTTACTTTAAAATATTCAGCGTCCTCACCCATTTGCGATCGTAAACTTTTGTCATCACAGCACAGCATTTATATTTTCCACATTAGTTGAGAGTACACTCAAGTCAGCATTCCTTCGTGTGATTTTCATGAAGTGAAACATAATAAACGTAAATAAAATAAGTAAAAAAAAAAACAAATGAGTCTTCATTGTTACTGTAGCTCTTTTTTCTATGGCTACGTGTCAAATCGGGTGGCAGGAAATAACATTGAAGTTTCGATTTTAAAGGAACAGACCGAAATAAATACATCTTATATTCAATGATAATCGAATTAAGTTCTCGTTACGCCTAAGATTGCGCAACTTTTCACATTTGAAAAGATTTCATAGATTATGGAAAATTATATTATTCGATTCAGACTATACGTACTATGTTCTTAAGTTAGTTAATTACTAGTTTTCTTAGTAGAAAATAATTATGTCATATTATTATTTACTTACTGTATAAGGTATATCTCCCACATTCTTAGCGCGCCTTCGTGGTGTAATGATCAGCAAACTGAGCCGGTATTTCAGAGGTCCGTGGTTCGATCCCCGGCAAAGGAATTGCATATTTTTCATCTCTCCTGCTACTAAATAACCTAATGTCTCTACACTGGAGCCCGAACTAAAAGGGTTGTGGATGATGACTCTCCACACCCAGGATTTGGCGACTAGGTCCCCTAAAACCCTAGTCGCCCTTTAAAAAGGGGAGTATATAAGGTATATCTCCCACATTCTTAGCGTCCCTTCGTGGTGTAATGGTCAGCACACTGAGCCGGTATTTCAGAGGTCCGTGGTTCGATCCCCGGCTAAGGAATTGCGTATTTTTCATGTCTCCTGCTACTAAATAACCTAATGTCTCTACAACGGAAAATATCAAAAGTGAACACCATGTAACTACGCAATTTATTAATCTGTGCCCTATATTAAACAAAAATTTGTCCCACATTTTAACTTTATGTTGTGAAATAAATGTCACATATTACTTTGATCGTATATACATGTTTAGAGTTTCCATTTACATAAAAAATGTATTAAAAATGTAGTAATTTATTCGTCAGTGCCTTAGAATGAGGAAGGCATTTATTTCGCCAATCATTAAAAATTCACAAAGACAGTATTCCAAAATGAATTCTCTTTTAATTTAGAATAACTTAATAATATTTTAATTTAGAATAATTTTTTCTCTTTAATTTGAATACTGAAATTAGATAAACAATAGGTGTATTTTCCAGAGTTTTCATTAATTCCTTTTAAGCAAGTTATAATGCATTATTTTAATTGTTTGAATTTTGTTCTTTTCCTTGAAAAAACCCCTGCGTGGGATGTGAACTAATTAAATGACTAACTTACCTTTTAAGCAGTTTAAAACAAATTTTAATTGTTTACATTATGCATGAACTGAAAGCAGAAAAGCTTAGATGAATATTATATGACTGTATATAGAGCTTTAGAACAAAGATAGTTATCTCAGATTTAATTAAATAGCTGATTCTGGCAACAAGCAAACATGCAAAGTCGAACTATTTGTCCTCATTAAAACTGAAAAAAAATAATTGTAACAAATTTAAGGCGCTAAGTTTTTTTTTAGGAATCTGAATTTTGGTAAAAGAACGTGAAACTTTATACATTTGTGTATGTATTTTAGAGACTTTAGCATTTGGAATTAAATTTGAGATATCTGCACCAAACTAGAGTTTTCTGTCGACATTTTCCAAGAATGTTATCTGCACTTTAAATCGAAATTCCCTAGTGTTTGCAATGAAGATTTTTTATTAGCAGTGCACTACATATAATGCTGGAGTTTCTGAGAGGTAATTAAAACTGCTTCAGCTATTATTATAATTTAACCATTAGCTATTATAAGAAGGCAATATTTTAAGCTGAAAGGTTCAAACTTGTGTTTCATACATTACTTGGTTAGATACGTTATACGTAATGTAAACTTTCAAGTATAATAAACGACATCTATATGTCAGCTATTCGTATGTATATTTTACATACGGATAATTTCCGTATGTATATATTACATTGCAGATTAATTTCAATTTAATTGTATTAATGTGAAAAAATGGAGAACTAATACTTATTAGTAAACGATTTTATTAATGAATTAACGTATATGTGAATTATATAACTAAATTAACTTGAATAATTAATAATAATTAATAATTAATAAGTTCGCATCATCCTGCCTCCCCTTATCTTCATCCTCCTCTACATACTCAACGTAGTCCTGATGAACATCTTCGTGATCTCTGCGTGATCATAGTTCGTCCTCATCACCTTTATTATCTCATTTTAATCTCATAGTAACCCTAAAAGACGCTAGATGTTAGCGAAACGTATTCAGAAGGATATGAAAAAAAATTGAATATTTATATCCCATGCGAGTTTCAGGGCCAAGCTCTGTTTTTTTACATTACGCCGTTCCTCTTTCTTCTGGCAACAGCTGACATCCTAGTTAGGCAGAATGTGATCAAATCTTAGGTTAGGATTCTAAAACTATGTCCAGTTTAAAAGTAATGGACACAAGACTATCCAGCGGTCTTTGAAAAATTGTTCAGCTTACAAAGCACATATGCATCACCCTTTACATAAGCTCTTCTCCTGTGATGATTGGGTAAAACACCTGGCTGTAAGAGACGTTCATATAAAACACTTATATGGGACATCAATCTGGAAAGGTTTAAACAGAGAGAAACGCAGGAAAATCTTAAACGAAATGATCATTCTAATCACCGTCGTCCTCATCTTTCTCGTAGTCACCTCCCTCATTTTTATCCTCCTCCATCCCCTTCTTATTCTCCCCATCCAACTCCTTTTCATCCTCATCCTCCTTACATTCCTGATCTTTATTCTCCTCATCCTTGTTTACCTCATTTGTATTGTCATCATCGTTCTCATCCTTATTCTTATGCTCTTCCTCCTCTTACTGAATTTCCTGATCCATCTTACCCTAATCCTAATCATTCTAATCATCCTCTTCCTCTTAATCATTATTCTAGTCATCCTTATCTCATTCTATTTTCCATTTATTGTTTAAAAATGATTTAATTTTAAAGAACGAAGAAATTAAAGAAAGCAAATGAAAGGAAATGTATAACTTGAATTAATTTTAGAAGACTGAGGCACCAAATTCAAAACCATTTGGGATGTAGAACGTACATTATTTTCCATAAACAAATATACGCTGATTTGATTGTATAGCTGAAATATAAAGCAATAACGTCAATGAAATCTTACAATTGTAGGTGTCTTTATCTTCTTCCCCTTTTGTTATTTAAAAATCCTTTTGAACTTTAAGATTAAGGCAAAGAAAGGTAGCAAATGAATGGAAAATTATATCTTTTTTGCATTGTAGAAGCTAAAAACGTAAAACTTAGGAAATTTCAAAAACTTGAAATATAAAAATTATTTTCATCACCATTGCCATCTTCGATTTTCGTCTTCATCCCCACTTTCTTCCTCTGCCTACTTATTGCTCTCAGACTTATCGTTCGTTATCTTATTTTACTTTCCAGAGATATTGTTTTTTTTTGGAAGCAGGGGAAGAGACAAATGAGCAATACCCTACACGGGACTCAAAACTTGGTCTTCTCGAATACGCGCCGAGTGTGCTGTGTAATACACAACGAAGGCATGATACGATGGAGGGAGAAGTACCTTATAACTCCTCCTCCTCATTTCCCTTATCCTTCTCATCATTTACATCTTCTTTTACATCGCCATTTATTGTTGAAAAATGTTCTTAAAGATCGAAGCAATTAAAGCATAAGGAATATAAAATTCGTTAAAGAAAGTAATCATTCTCTTGACCTACATCCTCAACCTTCTTATTCTTATGATCTTCATTCTCTTGCTTATCAACATATTTATTCTCATCCTCCTCGTACTTACCTTTCTCATCCTCATCGCAATAAGCCTCTTTATACTTATCTTTTTCAACCTCCTCACACTAATCATCCTTTTCATCATCGTCATTCTTATCGTTCTCTTCGTTATTATCTTTCTGAGTCGCCTCCAACTCATGCTCCTCTTTGAAGACATTTGATTTAAAAAAATGAGATTGAATGTTTATGTTTTTAGCTTAAAAGGAAATAAGTTACAGTTAATGATGATAAGATTATTTTCTCTATTTAAAACCATTGCATATTTAGGATTATATTTAAATTTTATTATTATTAATGATGGTATATTTTACTATAAAATATTTTATAGTAAAATGATTTCCCTCCAATATTTTTAATGATTTCCCTACTTAATCCGCCTTTTTCTCATCATCCATATGAGCCTCCCCTTCCTCTTCCATTGGGTATTATCTATCCTCCACCATTTTCAGCAGAACAATCCTCTTTAATTCTCCTTTTTTTTTCTTGAAAATATCGAAAAACTTAGAATAATTAACCATTAAAAATAGCATACCGATAGTATTAATAACTACGCGATGGAATAACCTACATTTGTGTATTAGCCGTAACACAAGAATGAATGAATTGTTATGTCTGAACGAATTAGCAATGTTTGTATGAAAACATAAAAACAAATTATCTGCAATACAAACAATTGAACTGCAAAAAGGAAGTGACACTTTTTTCTGCATTCAGCTCATACAAATTAAGCTAATACTTTCATTTTGTGTTTCATCAGAGATTCACAATTTTCTCTGAAAAGTAAGCCTTAAGTTACATAACAAGAATCACCTAAAATCGAATATGGCTTAAGAATAACAAAGAAAGCTAGTTAAAACATGTTTAATAGAACAAGAATTTGTAAGAAACTGAAGAATATATAAAAAAAATATAGCAAGAATTTTCTTTGTCTCTTCATGTGAGCGCAGCTGAATTAAATGAATTTATGATACACATGTTTTCATTAAAGAATTGTTAACATTACATCTCATTCTTCTTAAAATTAAAACAAAGCATAAACGATTTCTCTTACTAACTTAGGTTTATTTTCAATTCATTTTGCAACTACTATTAAGTTAAATGGTGTTTAATTTACCCTTCGAAATGACAGTTCTGAGTGCACGCTACTGGTGGTCGTCATTAAGTTCTTGAAAATATAGTTTCCCTGGAGAAATAATCGGCTTTGCATATTTCATCATGAAATAGAATTGCAAGTTTAAATTTAAACACATTAGTATGGATGTCTTATTCTCTTTCGTCAACCTTTGAAACGCAGCCGTGCTTTCCAGCTCGTAAATAAACTAGAGACTTTCTGAATCATGGACGTTTTTTCTTGTAAATTTCTGAACATTTTGGAAGTAAATTTCAAACTACTACTTCTTTTTATTTTAAAAGCAAATAATACGTTTCATAATTAATGATCTAATTGCAAGTATTTTAAAATATGAATATCATATGTTTGATAATTATTATATTTCAAACAGTTTCTTGTTGGACCTAGCATACGTTTGTAGGGATTTATTTAATTTACTTAATAGTTATTTTATGTTTAAGACGCTTTCCTATCGGTTTTGCTTTCAACTCATGCTTTCCTGCCAGAATGCAAATTAACTTTTGGGATTATATTCATATGAAGTAGAAAGAACTTATAATTTAAGGAAAGATTTTAGAAGGTGAAATCAGAGCGTGTGCTGCTTGCTGAAGGTCACGTTGCTAACTTCTGATTTTCTACCGATTACAATTCTTTGACGTTGGGTATTTCTTCAATTAGGTTTTTTTTACCCCGACTTCAGCGTCAGAACTACCTTACACGATTGTTAACCTGTGAAGCTTTTAGGTTAAACTTAACTTCATTACATTTTAAGTTATTCATTATCTTTGAGCTAAACGAAAAGCGTTGGCTTTGTAAGCACGAGTTGGTGCCGTCTGTGAACCTTATTTGAGTTTCTAAAGGGTTTTATACACCTTTCTCCTGACTTTGCAGTACGTGATTATTCACTAAACAGTCTTTCAACGTTGAGCTCAGTTTATGAGAGCCAAGCATACCAATCGTTATACTGGCGCCCTAAAAATAAAGCCAACCATGTCACAGACAACTTCACCGTTTAGATGTGGTCCCCTCAACGTTGCCAGTTTCGCTGGCCTCGGTTAAACTCGTGGACGGTTTGGGATTTATTATCGGCACCCTAAGGGCTGCTATGAAACCAGCAATCAATCTTGATGGATAGACTGCAATTTTGACTGTTGTTGAACAGTTAAATTCCCATTTTCTACTGCGTTAAGTGCCAGAAGCACAAAATTACGATCGCAAAGCGGGCACATAAGAGTGCTGTGTTAGCCTGACAGCGAGAGCTACAGCTTTGATAATTTCAAATAAGCTTTAATTAAAGAGTTCCTCATCGTCAAGGATATAGCCAAAATCGAGTAGGAGTTATTTAGTAAATTTCAATTAGAATTTGAAGACTTTATTCAAAGAAAAGTCCAAATTTTTAATTTGTTATACAAGATAGAGACCGGAAAATAGAGTGGATGAAAGCAGCAAGAGAACAGGATGAAATAATTATTCAAATGAAATTGCTGCCATTACTACTCCCAATCCAAGATAGAGCTCCGAAATCCAACAGTATTGGAAAGCTTGTTCGAACTCTCCATAAAGTTCCAGAATAGATGTGTAGCCGAAAACCTGAAATGCTAGGTTATGGCGAAAAGCCAAATGAGCGAATTTTCAGGTTAATGCCTGAGCGGAGTTCGCACTTTGGACCAAGAAAACAATTTGAGAAAAGAGAGAAAAAGAATGTTTTAGGGAGTAGCGGGGTCAGAAGGGCAAAACCAAGGAGGATAAATTAAACTAGGAATGGGTGCGGAAGACAAGAGGGCACAGTCACCGCACAATCAAGAAAATCCCTCAAAAATTTCAGGACAGTGAGAAATTTGGCCAATTGTCGAGGTTTTACTAAATAATATCAGTGAAGATGCATTGATGTATACCGCAGCCCAACG
Source organism: Stegodyphus mimosarum (assembly GCA_000611955.2). Lineage (NCBI taxonomy): Eukaryota > Metazoa > Arthropoda > Arachnida > Araneae > Eresidae > Stegodyphus > Stegodyphus mimosarum. The sequence continues at coordinate 945,628 of KK117931.1, read as the reverse complement.
TTGTTTTATTTCCGAATCTTTCTTTCGAAAATGGTTTCGCAACTACAGACTTTTTAACTTAAAAGGGACAACATTTTTTGCCGCACAAGCAAGTAGTGTACATTCATCGGTAAGATATTATTGCATGTACAATTGAAGCGAGGCACTGAAAGTTATTTTCTCTGCAGTTCGAAATTTACAAGCCGCCGTAACTTCACGGACAGACATTTTAAAAGCGGCAGGGCTCATCGTAATTTTCGAGATTCTATTTTGAAGCTACAGATGAATAAACTATCAAACAGAAGAACCCAACGACCAGAAATCGCCATAGAGTACATGGGACCGAAACAAAAAATGAAAATTAAAAGGACTGGTATGGGGATTTTCAAATCTTTCGATAATAGCCCTGGATTAACACATATAGTCAGCCTTGAGATCTATACAGGAACTGCGATTCCAACGAGATCTAAACCGTACCGTTATTATAAAATAAAAAAATCATAAAGGATCATATCCAGGAAATGTTAAAAAATAAAATTTTAACGCCAATTAGTGGTCCTCATGAGAGTCCGGTAGCTTTGTTCAGAAAGAAAAATGATCTCCTTCCCTCTAGCCACAAAACATGGCGATTCGCCTTTGATTATAGACTACTTAATAGCATAAAATATCCTATATATCCTTTGTCCATAATTGAAGAAATCATCCGAAAATTTAAATCTACAAAATTCATGACAATGTTAGATTTAACATTTGGATATTTCCAAAATAGGCGTAAATTCTGAAGATGTCCCTAAAGCTACGTTCATTACGAAGTACAGCGTTTCCGCTTTCTTGAGGATGCCTTTCGGCTTATGCGGAACATCTGGCAGTTTTAATCATGAAATGGACAGATTTTTAAAACCAGTCCTTGGAATAAACACATTTATCTCTTTAAATGATATAATGGTCATGAGCGAAACAATCGATGAGTATATTAAAGATGTTTGTGAAGTATTTGTGCTTCTAAATGAAGCTGGGCTAAAATTAAATGCCGCCGAATGTAATTGCTCCAGAACTTCTTTACTCAGGATATAAAATATCCGCTAAAGGAATCGAAACAGAAAATTATAAAATCATATCGATTAAAAATAAACCTCTGCCAAATATTGCAAATAAAGCATGTGTTCATATCATTATTGTCATCAGCATATGTTCATATCAGTATCATCAGCACGTGTTCATATCATTATCCTCATGTGTTTATATTATAGAACATTCTTTAAAACTTAATAGCTCAAATAGTTAAGCCATTATTACAATTAAAGAGAAAGAAAACTCGATTATCTTGGTCAACTGAGCCAATACGTCACTGAAAAACTAAAGCAAGCCTTAATAAAAGCGCCCTTCTTAAAATTTCCGGAAGGCGATGAAAACTTGGAGAGTTTGGCAGATGCTTGTGACTATACAGTGGGAGTTGTTGCAGAATGGTCACCCATTAGCATATTTCTGTAAAAATCTTAATTTCACGCTGAGAGCTGCAATATTTACTCATTCAAATTTATTCTTGAAAGCGCATCGGTCAGTGCGCTTTTCTTCCACGGAGTGTGTTTGATAATTAAACTCTTGAAGTTTAGGGGTCTATCGAATCAGTCTTGGGGATAAGTTCTTTCCTGAATATAAACGTCCTGTGCCTCAAACGTTTCTCGTTCCGTAGCTTATTCGTTATTTTACTGACAAGTATGGCATGACGAAACATTTTACGTACTTACGAACTGTGGAAAACGTCTCGCCTCAAGAATTCCTTGTACTGTTTTTCTAAATCCCAGGCGGCCAAACATAGGCGCATCGTGTATTAATACATTGAATCATTTAAAAGACATATCGAATCATTAAAATATATTGAATAATTTAAAATATTTACCCTCAGACTCGCAGGGATAACCGTAGCAAAACAGTACAACAAATTCGCCCTGTGCAGCATGATCCGAATAAACTGTAATCAGCTAAATAAGAAAAGGCTAAATAAGTTGCAGATTCTTTCTTAAAAAATACGTTTTAAAATATGGAGCTCCGTTAAAATTAATTTCCATAGTAATAAACGTGTTAGGCAAATACTTGAATGATTATGCGCAGGACTTGGCATTAGCCACTTAAAAATGGTGTCTTATCGACCGGAATCAAACATAGAGAAGCGAGTTAGTAAGAACATCGTCAAAATCATGCATTGTTATGTGAAAAATTAACATAAGCGCAGGAATAGCGAGCTCAAAGAATTAACATATGCATTAAGAACGGCGAAGCATAAAACAATGGGAAAATTCCAGCATAACTATTCTTAGGCCAAAAGTTAATTACGCCGCTGGATAAAAGACTGAACTCGAAGACTAAACAAGCAAACAGCTCTGTAAAATGTTTATAAATTTTACGGAATTAAAAAGATGAAAATAAATAATAAATGAGTTCCTTATTGAATTAATACTAAAAAAATTTCAATCATCATCCATTGATACGGACGCGATAGAAACAGCATGATAAGAGATAATTTTTATTGATATTAAAAATGGTTTGGGAAGTAGTTTTAACCCTTCTTACGATCCAAGATGAACTGTACTTATTTGTGCCAACGGCAATGAAACTTCTTTGCTGGGTTTCATGAATTTTCAAACATGTGACATACATTTATAAACCAATCTCGCAGTTCTACGAGGGTTACGTGCATCGCAAGAAAATCAAATTTAGGAGAAAGCACAAACAATTCTAAGACACACATACATCCATCCATTCGTCTGCGTACTATTTGCGCCTTAGCGACGCACGTAAATAAATTCGAGAATAAAACGTGTATTGCTTTGCAGTCAAACTGGATTACATTTTCTCTTAAAACGAAATGTCTGAGCATAAAAAATAATGTCACCCGAGCATCTCAGTTTTAGATTGATTGTATGTTTAGCCAATCATTTCTTTTGTTTTAATTCGTGTGTGTCATCATAAAAGAACTCCAATTAATGAGACTTCAGATGAACGTAATTCCATTTTTTGGGGAAGCAAGGTATCTGGAATTTATTTACTTGGAACATCATGTCGTCTTTTTAGCCGAAATAAAATGAATTTTTAATTTTCATTATTAGCATCAAATATTACTCTTTACTAAGATCAAAGAATAATACAGTACATACTCTTAACCAACTTCAAATTAATTTAGATGACTGCACAGCTTGCAGTATTTGGCAAATATTTTGGGTGCTTCAAAATTAATTGAACAAAATTTCAGGGTACGAAAATGCACATACCGAAACAAACACTTTTCTCTAGAGAATGCGTAGTCACATGTAAAGAGATCTTGTGCTGAACGGTTTGCTCCTTTTCGTCCCATACACACTGTTTTCCACAGCGTAAAGTTGATAATCGCCAATAAGAAAATCTGATTTTCGCACCATTTTTGCACACTGATTATTCTTTCAAATTCATTTTACTTTTCTCCCTCAATTGTTACACTGTTTTTCTCCTCAACTGTGGCACCACTTTGTGGAAGTGAAGGGTAATGGAGGGCCTCGCCTTTTAAAATGGTTGCATTGATTAGTTAACATAGTTAGTTAACTATTAATGATTCTTACCGTATAATTTATACATTTCAGAAAATGTATAAACTATACCATAAGAATCATTAATATAAATTAAAAAAATTATTGAGAGTTTCATTCAGTTTAGCTATATAATTTGCTAAATTTCTATATTTTTATGAATTTATATTAATTTTCTATAGCTGCAAGCATATTTAATTTGAGTATCAATTATTGAGACAAATGTACTCTATCGCACTTTTCCAGAATTTTTTTAAAATCAGTTATAACATTGCTTGTTCAGATACTAATCATAGCCTGTGGGATAATGCCTGTAATAAAGCATCTACATTTACTATTGCTGGGTCTTCAAGCCAGAAAAACTTTGCTCACAAATATATGTAGAACCAAACATAAAAATTATTTTCTCAAAAATCTTCTTTCGATTGATTTATTGCTAAATAGGCAGAAAAATATTCATATTCATTATTTTCAGAATGTAACATGTGATGTTTCTAAATATGTTTGACCATTTTGTTACAATCGAAAATCCCAGCAATACCGTTACCATGATGGAAATAATAACTAAAACTTTGAAAATTCTTCTGAGGTTGACGAAAATGTTTAAGAAACGTTATATACGGAAATCGAGGTCCTTACATTGGTGGATACCAACCTTGAGACGTATGACATTAAAAAGATTTTATTCACACAAATTCTTCAAACGAAAGTGACGAGTTCCTCAAATTTTGGACAAAATATTTTTGCAGTCTTCATCTCATAAGTTGAACGGCATAGGTTAATTTGCATTCAGATGTTAAATAAATGTTTGGGATGAATCCATCATGTAATGTAAGCCGGTATTTAATCTAGTTAGATTTTCATAGATGAGTTATTATTCACAAATACAAATTCGTGCTCTAGAGGAAGATATGTCTTTTATGGGAAGACTCAGAACTATGCCTTTTGTTTGAGTAATTTTTGGTTAAAATTATGCCTTGGGTAACATGATAGAAAAGAAAAGCAAATATAATAATTGCACGTAATACAAACTGTAATAAATTTTTATTGATTTGGAAAAATAAACATTAGTTATGATTAACCTCTTTCGGTAACTTTGACATGATTAATCAGAATTATTTTTGATGATTCGTTAATCAACTTTTAAAATTTTTTGTGAGATAAATATTTTGTTTTCTTATTTATGCGGATATGACAAACTACCGTACGTAGCGAACTAAAATATAGGACAGATAAAGTTCAATGTAGGGGAGTCTGACTGTATATAGTTCCTAATACATTAGTGATATATTAATACTTTCCTTTTCGTGGTAAAAGTAATAACTCTCTCCATTCCTTGAGAGACATTTAACGTCGGATATCGGAGATCGATTAAGAGCAGAAGACTTGGTAACAAAGTTATTTTGTGTGATCTTATTAATTTTACTCTAAAGCTCCCCGACAATTTAACGACAAAATCCCATCGAACAAAGAAAGTGAAAGTGAGAACTAATGACAAATATATATTTAACGACAAACAGGCGCCGAAAAGAAGAGAAGCCTTGACAGATAAAATCTACCGATTTAGGATGTGAAATATTGTTTTAGCCTTTAACCAACTGGCTACTTACAACTACCTTACAAACTAAAATTACAGGGTTTCCCTTAGTTGAGCTAACCAATTATTCAAATTTTTGTTATCTTTTCCGAACTCCTCAACTTCTCTAGTATTTCTTCGCCAGGATATAAATTTAAAGTTAAGTGAAATGAGTATTTAAACGAATGAATCTTGAGCTTATTCAGAGCGTGTTCTCGCAAACCAGAGCACATTACGTTTCTGATCTTGCTGTTACGCGATGTTGCTGATACGCCTTTTGGCCATTTAAATATTTATTATACCGGGTAGGTTGTTGAGTCAACCTAGTTAGCCTTAAATTAAGGTATTAGTCCAGCTCTAATCTTCATAATTGATTTTATTCTGTTACAATTCTTTAGTTCCACCGCAAGTTGTCGGTGTTATTGTAATGCACAAAGTACGTGCCCTTCTTTTCTTAGTTCAGAATAACAAAGGGTTACTTTCACCGTTCTTCTGTGCTGGTATTAATACACGCCTGTGCAAGAAGTCACCAGGTTCTTCGGAAGGATATAGTAGAGTTCATGTGGCCAAGGTAAGTAAGATCCTATATAATAAGTCGAGAATTTTTCTTCTTGTTGAAATTAATGCGAGACAAAATATAAGACAAAATGTAGGAATCAAAATATCATCATTTTGTTTAAGTTAGTGCAAAACAAAAGGTAAAGCAAAATGTAAGAAGCAACGGATTAGATTTTCAAGTTGCTGTGAAAACCATCAAACTACCATAAGACCCAAATTTCTCAAATATACTGAAGCATCATATGCTCTGCAAGGTAGCACTCAAAAACAACATATCTCATTATCAGCTTAAACTTTAGATTTAGAATTTAAATGTTATTAGTGTAGAACTACTGTTAGATAAACCTAATGTTGTCGTCATGATTTTGGTTTATTTGATACACAACTACGATTTAAAAAACATTTTTTATTCTAAAATTAAAAATTGAAACTGTGTAATAATTTTATAAGCATATTATAATCGGTGCTTTGCTCTATTTATTTTGAATCATTTACCGCTTTTACAACATGTAGCAGAAGCAATAAACTCATACACAAGACAGCGTAGGTGAGAACTAGGTCTCTTTAACTTTTGTAAAGTAGTGGCTTGAAGTTAAGTGCTGAAATGCAATTTCTTCTGTGCAAGAAACTTTGGTTCTTAAAAGCCATTTTTACTTTACTGAGTATACTATTAATATACTTTTAAGATCTCAGTTCGTTGCGACGTTTTTACTATGCTATTACTGCAACAAAGGGAAATGGTGAACTGCGAATTTGACGGGGACGTGCGGATAGTGTATATGCGCGTGTGTGCGTGGGAATCATTTACCATTCTTTAATGTTAGCCCCTGGAAATGAATTGAAACATGTACTCAGTTATCTGGAGACATATACTCGTTTGTCTAAGGTTTTCCATATCCTCCGATGATACAAGTACGGCATCAAGCGTTAAGGAATTTCACATGGGATCTCTTGTTCCTGACCGCTTAGCATCAAAGTGGTCGCTTCAATGATGTTGCAGCAATCTAAAGACCAGTATTTGAAACTAAGCGTCAAACCCGCAAGAGCGTGTTTAAAATGGAATCCTCAATATAAGAATCCGAAAACAGCTGAATGATTGAGCTTACTATCATAAAATTAATCCACAGTTCCGCTCAAATCCTCGGGGAAAGCTAAATTGAACTCATCTTGTTCATTATAAAATTTTCTACCTGGTTAGGGGTGCTGAAATAATTTTCATACCTTGGACAATAAAATGTTGGGTTTACTGGGTGTTTCCTTAGTTTCCTAAAGACAATGATTATCCCTGTTTTTTAGCTGACTGGCCCAGTAGTATTATGCTCTGATGCATGTGTTAAGATGTAAGTACACATAATGGAAGTAAAACTCACCCAGTTAGAAATAATTTCAATTAAACAAACGAACAAATTAGCCATCGCTTCTATCTGGCCGTGCACCTTACAAAATGTTTTTAACAAATTCTGTAAATGTAAAATTATTCGTAATCGCTTTTTTAATATTCCTGTCTAGAAGGGGTGATTATTTGTTGCGGGAGCTTACGCTGTGTATTTTACTATTTTAAGTTTAATAAGTTTAAATCGGCGTAGTATTTTCCAAAGTATTCTTTACATGCTAAACAAAAAGCATTTCAGCCCGTTGTATAAAAGTTTCAAGAACTATTCTAAACATAAGCGTGTTTATTGTAACGAAATTCATAAACTAACAGCAGTAAAATTGTAGCAAAGCTGAATGTTGAACGGTGCCAGACCCTTTTTTTCCAACACAGTTCTATTTGATAAGAATACTAGGTGGCTTTACATAATCTGAATAACAAACTGAATAATAAACCCATATGAATGATGAACTAAAATCATTTGTCACCAATAAACCCTGTCCAACCTATCCCCAGCAGTTAAGACCAATAAATACCAGAAGCTTCGTCCCCAGTTCAAACTAAAGAAAACAGGCTCGCTGTAGTTATTGCGGTTTTTCACATGTGTAACCAAATAATAAGACATGTAGCCATTTTTGTTCACATATTATAATAACTTAAACTCTGACAAAGCTGAGGAATTAAACAATAACGGCGAAATTTATCAGTGACGGCTTAAAGCTGCTCAAATTTATATCGATCAAACTGAATTTATTGCAGTAAATAAAGGAAATATTATTTCTCTACATTATTGGCCTAGTCATTTCGCTTATTTAGACATGTGATATGAAGTTATCACTTAAATCTCGGCATGGAATACTATGGAGAAATATCATACATATATTTTTTTAAATTTTAAGAAATATTAGATACATTATTTACATTATTTTTTAACGTGAGTCGCTCAAAAATCGATGCTGTTGCATCCACTTTTTGATTTTGATCTGATTTTGTAAGTTTTAATGGGATAAACTTTGCTTTCATTGTTTTGCTAGGTCAGACAGCCCTTTTTTAGGTTTTCTGAATATGTTGTAGAATAATGTCAGAAGCCATTATGAAAAGTCCGCCTGTTATCGATATTTGTTTTACATAAACTTTGAAATGAAGCTAAATTATTCTTTTTGTTTCGATATTTGTTGACAACCCAGAAAAACAACAATGTCATAAAAACTCTTAAGTGTTATTTTAATTATTACTTTTGCTAGAAAAATATAAAAATGTTACATTCAAGTGTTTGTGAAAGTTATTGTGTTATGAAAAACTTTAAATAATTTTTCTTGAACAATTGTAAAAGTTTTGCTTTTTTAAAACAATAAAAATAGATTAATTGTTACGGTATGAAGATAAAAATTTCAAAAAAAAAAACTAAATAAAGTGAAAGATAATATGATGCGCCCCTTTTATCCTAATTCAGGGCCAGTTAATGGCATATAGGTACTGACATATCGTCAGACAATGATAACGTAGAAAATAATGCAAATCAAGAAGAAATTGGCACGAAACAAAGCAGGAATTCTAATTAAGTAGTCTCAAAATACTGAAAACCTAAAAGACTAAAAACACGGAATACTGAAAAGCAATAAATTCATAATAACTGTTAATAACCCTTAAATGTTACTTGAGTTATTTATAATTGTTATAAAAACATAAAAATATCACAAGGAAGTGTTAGTGAAATTTATTAACTTGCAAAATTTTATGAAAATTATTATGTTATCAAAAAATTTAAATAAATCCTTCTTTAACAATTGTAAAAATTCTGACTGTTTTAACCCTTTGAGGGGCGGTATATAAAAACATTTAATTTGTGGTAAAATTTTGCATGAATTGTATCTTATGGACCCTAAGAACACAAAATTAAGCCTTAAAAAAAATCTAGAGTGAAATCCTGAATTTTGAGAGCCGGTATATATTTTATACCGCTGCCCCTCTAGGACATTTTTCCCATGGAGCTACCAAAAGTTAATTTTTGTTTTTTAAATCTATTATTGCATACTTTTGATGTGTGTCTATAAAAACGAGTCCTTGGTTATAGTTATGTAAATATGAAGCCAAAAACTTTTAAAATTTCATTAGAAATTTAAAATTTAAAAAAAATTATATTTTTAGGAACTTTGATGATGCCACCCAGCTGAACATACTTATGTAAAATACGGGGTAAAAAGCTTTTGAAAGTTAAATTCAATATTATCATTTAATGAAAAAAATTAGCAAATATATCACTGCATGCGTAAATGATATCACGCTGTAATTGAACTAGTATAATAAGCTGAAACTGCCTTTTTCACTGCCGAAGATAAATTTTTGCATCTAAAACTGACCTTATGTATTCGCTCCTTTCACCAATAGTGAAGACTTATTTCAAAAACCTGTTACTTATATCCTAACCGTGGGAAAAAGTTTCTCTTGTGTTCTCTAGTCTCCTTCTGAAATTAACAAAAACGTGGATACCATAACGCAAAAAAACAAGCTTTCAAATCAGCACTTTTTCCATTTCTCTAGCAGATGCAAAAGTGCATTCCTTTTTCCCGTGTTTGTAAGTGAAATTTCCTTTTGTTTGATCTTATCACTGCCCCGTTGTGGAGGTAGCTTGACCCCCCGCACTGCCAAATTAGCTATCAATCACCTCTTTTCATTTTCACTGCATTATAAGGTCTTAGAAAACACGAAGCAATGGGTGTCTTTCAGGACTAACATGCCACATTTAACCCCTAAAATTGTATGATGTTTTGTCGCCAGACGACAGTTTTGAAATCGAAGTTTTTCTCGAAGGAAAGAGTAAAGTGGTGAAATTAAAATTTTAGCTGGAGTAAACTAAGGATAAAAAGAAACTAAGATACTTTTATTCATACTTAGCACAGGGTCAGTAAAGTCCCCATCCACCCATGAACATAATATTTAATCCAAAACAAATAGTAAATGAATCACAAATAACTAATTATTACATCATAAACAATTATAATATAAAGTAATTTGTGTCATCCCACAGAATAGAGAAATGCCTGGTGCTGCCATCTATTGGCATTGTACCCTTTGTATGCGCGCCGGTATATTTTATATACCGGTTTTAAAATCGTATAAATAATCTTCTTTTAATTAACAGTTTTCATGTAAATGCAGCAAATATATAATATTTAGCATTTGTACGTCATACATTTGCAGATTTTGTATTTTTTCTTCCCCTTCAATAGAATTTACGAATCTTCAAACATGATACCTTAAAACGAGGTATATTAATTTCATAATTGCAAAATATTGAGCAATCATAGGGTAGTGCTGCCATTTAGAATCAAAAGAAAACACTAGAAACTCAAGATTAGAACTTTTGGTGTAGAAAAATTATCACCTTTTAGGAGGTTAAAAAATTGACAAACATCCGGTATATATTTTATACCGGTGCCCTTCAAAAGGTTAAATAATAAAAATAGATTAATTTTTAGGGTATATGAAGTGAAAATGTGAAAGGAAACTGAACACAGTGAAAGTGATACGCCGTTTTAACCTTATTCAAGGAGAGTTAATCGTACACTGATACTGATACATCGTCAGATAACGAAAATCTAGAAAATAACCGAGAAATAATGACAGAGAAGTTAGTAATAACAATATCCAACAGATGAAGTAACATTACACTTTCCAAAATTTTCCATATTAGTGCCTTATTACATGAGAAATTTATAAGGGTATAACCTTTGTTGTCATGATTTAAAGACTAACGAGGGCTATATGTATCCTTGTAGTCCACTTTACATACGCTACATCCCCAAGGATATAGATGATCCTTGTAGCTACAGCCCCAAGGATCGCGGTGTACACAAGAAGTGTCATCATGTTCAGTTAAGCACATTAAATTAGTTATCAAAAGCATGCTTAGCTTGTACAAATAATTTGATTAAAAAAAGCAGAAGAATATTTTATGAGGCTTGAAATGTGTTTAGAATTTATATTATTATTACCTTTTACAAAATATTATCAGACGTTTAATAACAATTGAAAACTTGAATGTTTATAATTTCACACGATTCTTCCCTTTTGATTTCTTCCCTTTCATTAAAAGATCCTCATTTGGTCTAGTTAAATGGATATGTAACTGGCTAAGCAAATTTAAGCAGCAGGACAGCATATGTAAAATGCGTTAGGTTCCTTCCTTTTGTTAAATGTTAATCATTATTTTCTGTCACGCTCCAACGTATTCAATCCACTTTTCGAGATTTTACAATTCGGCAAATCAGCATTTTATAAAAGGTATATTATAATACTTTTAAACTTCACTTCTGTTAATGGATTTCAAATCTCATTTCCCACACATCATTCTTTTCACCATTTAAATGTCACGCTTCTTAAAACTTAAATTCTCGCTGTGGTTTATTCTTTGTACATTATTTACACTGGCATGGGTAAATCCCCATATTACATCGATTTTCTTTTGCATTTTACTCGTATTAATTAGGTTCCTGCATAAATTTAAAAATATCATTACGTGCTTTATAATTTTAGCATTCGTTTTAATACAGAATTTATTACGTATTCTTTTGATATATGTAGGAAACCCTAAATTACATATTTACTGAGTAAATGCTATTTACTTGGTCCATTATGTTATTTATATACATAGACAGATCTAAATGATTCCCGCCTGATTCGTTTATAAACGAAACAGAGAAAGTTTCTTTAGTATAATCTCTTTGTACCTTCATACACTTTTCGCATCGTTGAATGAGCTCTATAATCCTAAAAATAATTGAATGTTTTATCTTTCAAAGTACTCCATTAATATTCTTTTCACGCTATCGTCATTATTTCTGTCCAAGAAGGTCATATTTCAGCTTGGAGAACATGTAACAATTACCTGGAATGATACTGAGTAAGCAGGGCAGACAAGCTCAACAAATCCACACTGCTGTTTTAGAATTGCACTGGCACGCTGTTGGTTTTGAACTGCTCAAAGAAATCGGGGTATCTATCTTTCAGAGACCGTTCATGTTAAGACGTTCGCATAGAATGCGCAAAACAGGTGCTTTAAATCCTTCCCATTTTAGTGTTTTCTGTTTTATTTTAATCTATTATCTATCAAAGCTTTCTCTTCATTGCGAACAATATTTTCTGATATCAATGGGTCCCATTGGTCAACTTTCACGAGAATCATTTTCTGGTTATTCTTAGCCTCGAGAATTTGTTTTACACCTTTCTTTCATTGTTAAGCGCGAAGATGAGGAATAGTTACACTTGTTATCCATTTTTAGGGATTAAAAGTTTCTTAATAAAAACTTTTATCACAGCACAACACATAATTTTAAACATTTAAAAGCAGTCTAGCACATAACATCATTACGTAATGTGTCAGAAAAGAACGCATATAAATGTTTTCATTCAGTATTGTTGCTACTTATCTGAAGGAAATTATTGCCAAACAAGTCTTTGTACGTAAGCACAGAAAATGTGTTTCTATCTAAGTATATTATGTATACTACTTTTATTGTTATATGAGTAAGAGGTTTGTTCGCTCATTATTGCGTGCATCCTTGGTGTAACAGGAAAACACTTCAGGCTAGCAATCGGAAGGTTCATATTCGCATTTCCAGTGAGGGCCCTGCAGATTTTTCACGTCTCCTGCTTCGAGAAATCCTAATGACACTACATACGCATCGTATTCCTTATTCCATTAATGCTTAGCTTGAGCATTTTTTTACACTTTATAAGCATTTGAAATTCAGTAATATATGAAGCAGTCATTCTAAACATTGTAATTATTTGTGGTTTAACTAACGCTTCCAAAATGTTTGTTTCCTTTTTAGGAATCATTATGTTTTACAGGAATATCACCTTATTTAGTTGTAATAAAAAAAATAAATCATAATTTTCTTACAAAAATAGCTGATTTTAATGCTATTTTAAGTTAATGTGTTAGAAGATCTTTTAGATTCTGCATATTATACTTCACTGCTCATTTTTTAAATCAAATTAGTAGCTCACACTAGATCATGTTTTAAAATATTTATTGTACTGTTTAAACTACAATGCGAGAATATTAATACGTAAAGATCTGTTAGAGATTTGCATTCCGCTATGAGTCGCTCGATTATGTTGGGCGTTGGTTCTCTGGCAAACTCTTTTCTGCAAAGCCTACAGGTACACGTTGCGTCTCCAGAGGTTTGCTTCTTCAGCAATAGTGCAATTTATCATCTTTATCTTTTTCCAGACCTTCTCTGGTATCGGTTCGAAAGTTGTTTTTTGCGCAAAGTAAACTTAGGAAACTTCAATCGATCACTTTTAGAGTAATTTAATATAAATAAAAAGATTCGTATATTACTTTTTGGAAATTGTTCTATGTTATTTTTTAAAGCTATGATATCTGATATTTTTTATCAGCGGATGAAATTTTGTCCTGTAGCTTTCGAAAAAAATCACTTGACTACTACTTTGCTTCAACACTACATTGCGTTCAGTTTCAAAATAGGAATGGAGGTCATAAGGAATAGTTTTGTGCAGTAATAACAATACCTCGAAGTACATATAAATTAGGCTTTATTCAGATTTGTTTCAAAATTGAAAAGCTTTTGTGACGAAGTATTGGATTTTACGATATATATATGCATAGCATTATCAGAGAGTGAATTTATTAGAAATCCTTTCAACACATCTGGAAGAAAGTGGATTGATGCGGGATCCAAAAAGTGGCTGTTGAAGAACAACAAAAAAGAATATCTGTTCTTAAAATTAAACAGAAATGAGCACAAAATGTAGACCAATTCTAAAATAATATGTAGAGTTTATTTAGTTGTTTTGATAAAATGTAAGGAAAAATTAAGAATAAAAAGAACAAATCCTAAATCCTAAAACTTCAAATTATATTTATCTCGAAGATTTTACTACTTAAGTTTTCGAAATATCTTTAAACATATTCAATAAATACATATATATATACATAAACCAATTTAAACTGAAGTACGTAATTGAATATGCATTAAAGTGAGGGAATTTATGTAGAAACTGCAAGAAATACGTAACTGAAAATGAAGGAGCTTAATTATAAATAACATGAAAGAACAATATTTATAAGGGCAATATCATTGTATTCAGCATGAGGAAAATTTGAATGCTGAGTGAAGTAATGAATTGAATAATAACCCTGAGTTCAACTCGCATACAAATGCTATTTGAGCTGAGCATATTGCTTTTAATTGCATTATGTCTATACCTTCGTAATTTTTTTTCCGTATTTAAGCATAAACTTATCTTTCGTGGCACAACTGAGCATTTTTCATAAAACATCACAGCCATTCTGAGATATTTTTCAAATTTACTCACTTGTGGGCGTGATTTTAATTTAATTTACTTTGTTATTTTTAATAACATTTTATTTTTAACTCAACAAAAATAAAAATAATACATTCTAAAGGAGGCGTATAACAGTTTAATCATTTGATCTAGCTTAGAATTTCGGCCCTTAATAAGTGTAGCATATTATGTTTTGCGGGTAAAATCTCTGATCACGTTTTAAAACATGATGCATTTAGCAAAATGTTCTTGAATAAAAGCATCAATAGAAGCACGAAACAAACCCATAAGTCCTGTTTATACAGTAGTTAGTGTCTCCATTATTCCAGCGTTTGTAAGGTCTCAGCTGTCCAAACACGTTAACATCGCAGAACTGAAAAAGAATCTGGAGAATATAAACAGAGCACATAATTATAGCCTGTAAAGTCGAATCTATATTAGAATTTATACCTAAAAATAAAGAACAAATCCCAAGTATTAGGGTATCGTCCGCTGCCATTGTTATTATCCAAAGTATTTCTCCTTTCTTTCTTTTTATTTTGTATGTATGTGTTTTACAAGCATAGTTTTGCCTTATGCTGATGGTTGTAATAGAACTTCTTTTTTGGCAGATAGCAAAAGTAACATTTTTGGATAGTATTCGTTTTATTCGTTACCTAGTTATTCCGTCTTCTGTTTTCGGATTACTTTTCTGGTTAATATGAAATTAATTCAGTGAATTAAACACTGAGACTTAGGTAACCAATTGCTGGACGTAAACTGCTGAAGCTCCTCACTTGTAAAAGCTGAAGTTTCCTTGTTTTATTCTGCAGCAAAGGTGCCAACTTCCCCATTCTTCATGATCTAGCTCATCAATATCTTTTTAACTATGACCGAGATTTTGTTCCAAAGAGGCCTCAAGTTCACTGTGTGACATATTTCTCCCCTTTATCACAGCTAAAGGCATTTCCATGGAATTTTCCCCCAGGAGAATTCTCCGCAAACAACAGCTCTCATATTTCGTTGTCAGTCAATTCTTTAGATGCAAAAGCTGAAGCATAAAGTTCTAAAAATTTTAAAATTTAAAAACAGAGGAAGGGATATAACAATTTAAAGTTTTCGGAAAGAATCGCTACAAGAAATTTCAAATCCATTTCTTAGTTACTCTTAAAATGCAATACGTAGTTCAAAATTCTGGGTCTGATCATATTTATTTCTATGAATGTTATAATAAAGTAAACCATATTTTATGCTTTATTATATTCATATATTGAATTCAAAACGTATTTTTCTTAAAATCAGGACAAAATATTTCTTTCTTATGTAGAGAAGAGTAATAATATATTTTCTATCCATAGGTACTTTACGCAGCATATTTCAACATACTTATTCATTCTGGCTTAGATAAGTTCAAATCAGTTTGCATGGAATATTTTTTCTTCTTAACTCGTGTGCGTTCATGTTTAGAATAGAAGCATGACCTGAAAACAGACAGGAGGCTTTGAGTTCGAATCCCAAGCGAGAGTACTAATGGTTTTTCAGGTTTCGTGTTTCGAAATACGCCTAATGACTTTAAAAGTTAGATATCAGCGATACACTCTCTGTTCTCAATAAGCTAGATACTTATAACTGATTTTTGACGAAATTATTGAAATAGCAGTGTGCCCTGCAGCAAAGAATCTTTTATAATTGACTAAGACTTGTAAGGTTTTAGTTAAACTAACAACGTTTTATTTTAATTTATTCCTTTTCTATCAGTTCTCATTTTCAACTTCCCGTTAGAAGAAGCGCGCGTTTTAGCTTTATGCTAATTTGAAGTGGAGCCAACGACTATTTAAGCAAGAGGTAGAAACCTCTCAGTGTGAGAGAGCTTTTAGTCTCAGACCACGATCATTCTATTCGACGTTCTCCTGACTAGCTAGCAGTTAAATTCTAAGCCATAGCGCTTTACGTGATTGCTTATTGAAATAAATCCAAGTGCGTCAGTATTAGTAAATCTTGCTACGCACCATTTAGTTAGAGGCCAACCTCGCGGTATAGCTCTGCGAGCAACAACTACTTAATTTCTATTTAGCTTTAGTTTAAATTTATCTCATTGTTCATTTTAGACCCAAGTGTGGTCTTTTACTTTCTGTATCCCTCCCGAGTTGGAAAGTGGTTTGTAAATAATAGTGATTTAATAAAGGAGAATTTTAAATCCCTTTCAAGGGCATTTATTCTCCAACTTAATCACAGTATCCGACCACAGAGCATAGCTGCATTCAGCTCCCTGTTCAAGATCAGGACTTTAAGCTGTTCGCGAAGATGTTTGCCAAGAATATGCACCGAACACTCAGTCCTGACAGACTTATTCGGAAATGAACTTTGGTCTTCGGATTACGGCATTGCTTTGCTGGCCACGAGATCACAACATCACATAAGAGGAATTAGTTTTCTTACTGTACTTAAAGGAAAAATGGAGGAAGGGGTGATATGCAATCCAACAATACAAGCTGGGAGGAAGTATCGTCCAGCTCTTGCAGTTACAGCTAGACACACTACTTCGAAAGCGCTTTCAATTATTTTGCCTGAATTTATTAATATATTTATCTCAATTTCGTAAATTATTTAATAGGAAAACATGAAGAGTGCATGTTATGCATATAACATATCTAGAAAATATACAGAATAAACTCTCTAGAACAAGATATTCTTTACCAAATTACCGGAAGACGTCGTAAACCATCAGCATGTCTGCTTCTGTTAATACCTTTAGTACAAAGAACCTCCCTCTTTCCAAAATAAGCGCATGTGAGGAGAGGATCTGTTAGTTTTCCTTCAAAGGCATTACAAATTTTGAAGCATGAAATAAACATATTCAAACGCGCCTTGGCCGACTTTCGAGTCATGGTTGCTAGCAGCTAGCTGCTGATTGAAGCTTATTACTTAGCTACATCAGCTAGCAGTCAGCTTCATCCCTATTAGTGTAAGTATCACCTGCACAACTAGAAAATACACAGGGAAGTGCGATATTCACTATCACTATCTCGGTGGTGAAGAATTCCCGTCCTCCACATCTTAGTACCAGCGCCAGTGTAA
Organism: Stegodyphus mimosarum; assembly: GCA_000611955.2. Taxonomy (NCBI): domain Eukaryota; kingdom Metazoa; phylum Arthropoda; class Arachnida; order Araneae; family Eresidae; genus Stegodyphus; species Stegodyphus mimosarum. The sequence continues at coordinate 928,209 of KK117931.1, read as the reverse complement.
ATACCATTAGGTTTTATTAAAGCAATAAATGTAAAAGTTCAAGTGCTCTCTCGCTGGATTAGAACCATTGATCTTCTGTTGCTACAAAGGTTGGATAGGGAGTAATGACAAGATGTCGATGGTTCTGGAAAGATCTTATAGTCACAAATCCAGGCATATACATTTCTTCAATACCAAATTACTGGAAGACGTAGTAAACCATCAACACGTCTACTTCTGTTAATACCTTTAGTACAAAGAACTTCCCTAAAACACGGATAACCACATATGCAGCAAACTCTCAGTGATGTATGGTACTATTGAAGTGCTATCCTAGCTTTTACCAGTACCTGTTGTGATAGGTCAGCAGTTTATTATTTTTAGCGAAAAGATCGTAATCACATAAACTCACCAGGATCCAGGATGTGTCAGTACTCCATTTGATTGCCATCGTTGTAGGAGATCGTAACAGCGGGAGAAATACCTTATATACTGCCCCTTTTAAAGGGCGACTGGGGATTAGGGGACACAATCTCCATATCCTGGTAATGGAGAATCATTAACCACCACCTTTGTTAGTTCGGGCACCACTCTAGAGACATGTTATTTTGAAAGCAGGAGCCATGAAAAATAAGCAATGCCCTCGCCGGAACACGAACCACGGACCTCTCGATAACGCGCCGAGCGTGCTGACTACTACACCACGAAGGCATGCTAAGAAGGCAGGAGAAATATCTTACGAAATGATGAATTTCGTTATACACTGCTCCATAATACGAGCGCTATCCGAATCTCCCCTTTTGGTAGGGATAAGAGGTCCTTGAATTCCTTCCATTTGTGATTTAGAGCTATGGCTGTGGAGCATTGATGAATGAAGTTAGGCTTCTAGTAATTTAGCACGAGGTGGTAGAATTGTCGAGGCATTATACTAAGGGACCGTGAATGTTTGAATACATGGTAATAAAGCTTTTTCATAACTTTCAATGTGTTGCGATTCTTTTGCATCCCAATCCTCGTAGCTGGAGGTGTTAATCACTTACAGCTTGGACCATGTAAAAGGGATGCAGCAACTGCTTACCTAGTTACTAGTTAGATGTGTTAACTACTACACATAATGTCATAGACTAGAGAAATGCCTTAATTCTTTACATATTTGCGTTACAGGGGAAAAAATGCATTCACCATGCTTTCATTAACTTCAAAATTATATAGAAAGTGAGGCAGCCTGTAATAATCTATGTTAAATTATGTTGTTATCACAAACGTACATACCTTTCTTGAATTTCAGCGATTTTCTTTTCAGGTTCTTCAGCGATGGTACTTCATTATCATTAAAGGATAAGATTTACGGTAAAGTTAAAATGTTTCAATATATTAATCTCAATAGAGCGAATGCAAAACTCCAGGGTATTTTTAAAGGAACTTTTCACTTAGCAATTAAACTCTATCATCTTTTCCATGGTAAATTCAGACACTTTGAAGACATCCAGTCACACAAGACATGTGCATTTTTATACAGAATTTTATTTTTAGAGACCGAATGTTATGAATTTAATTTTCCTATTACATTTAACGATTTCATTTAGACGCCTTTATTTTTTTTCGAGGTCTGCAATGTGATAAATAAACTTTCTCCTCTACGAGAATCAAAACACAGCTTTTAATTAGTTAGCAGGACCTGGTAAGCAATTACACCTCGAGACAACACACGAAAGAATGCGATAGGTCTCTTTATTGGCTTCCATTTAAAAGAAGACTGAGGAGAGACACGAAAATCAAACGATCGTGTAAATAGCATGGGGTTATCATCCATCGCTTTTTACTTCGGATGCATTAGGTTTTCAGAAGCCAAGAAACTTGAAAAATTAAATATGTCCATATACGGAATCGAACAGCGTGTCTTCGAGTTGCTAGATGGACGTGCTGACCATTCACATGACGAAAGCGCGATAGTTCCTTTCATCCTGAGAATATTTTTATGCAGATATTGACGCATGGCACTACTAAAAGGCATATGCCATAGATATATTTTATTTTTCTCGCCTTAAAATCAAAAGAAACGATTTAATATTTCGTTACATTTATGCGGTATTTAATAGTATGCTTACGGTATTCTTATTCATTTAGATACAAACATCATTTTTTGCAATTACACATTACATTTTTAAAAAAACGTTCTTTTGATACATTCTTTAAAACCTAAAATTGTACTTCTGGGGCATAACTCTTTAAAACCTAAAATTGTACTTCTGGGGCATAACTCTCCTTTCATTTTGAAGCTTTCAAATAAATAATTTACCTCTTGATGCTGATTTTATGAAATTTAGAAAATATCAAAGAAAAAATTTTAAAAAGAAAATCAAAAAGCTTTCAGATTTTATATTGCGCCCAAAAAAGCGTTTTTTTAACGTTTTGTATGTTAACCTTACTTATTAATTGTCATGTTCTTCGCACGTAAACCACATAATATTCACGTCAACAGCAACATCCCAAAAAATTTAAAAACAGCAATACAGCATATCTTTGATATACAGTCTCGCGCGCTGGAGATTTTTTTTTCGTGTACAGTGTTGCCATTGCTTGCTTTGAAATCCTTGAAGGCGTTAATGAAAAATTCGTTAAAGTTTTACACTATTTGAAGTAAACAATAAAGCAAATTCAAAATTCCGGCTTCCAAGTGCCCATGTTGGGTTGGAGGACAACGTTATTCAAAATTTGAGGGTTTAGGTACCGTGGTTTGTTTCCAATGCGAGAAACATTCATGAATTCATGCAGATTATTCATTATTTAGTGTCTTTAAATATAATTGTAGGGATTTATATTCAGTTTTACTAACCAGTTAAATTAAATTTACGTGTTCCCATAAGCCTTCATTCCCCTAATTGTCAATGCCAGAATATTTTAATTTAGTAGCGCGTGTGAAGGAATGCAAATTCTACCTGTGGAAGAAAAAGGTTTAAATACTGAGTTCTAGAAAGGAAAGTTAGAGAAGCGTGGGCAAGAGTTGTACTTTTTAGGGTGAGCTTCTGCTTCTGCATTTGTTGCTGGTTAAAGTGGCGTAACAGCTATTACTTTGCTGCCAAGAGACTTCGACGCGGTTTTGGATAACATAATTATCTGAGCCCAGATAAAAAAACTCTACTGCTTGTTAATACCTTTGAATTTTTAGTTGAGTTCTTGTTAGCTGAGTTACCGCCCAAGCGTGGCGTACTTTATTAGCATCAAGTCGGCTCATTGTGAATTCTAAAGAGTTTTAATAAAGGGTTAGCTTAACTTTTCTTCTGCCTGGCCTCTGCACTTACTTCAGCTGTCATTCCAAAAGTTGAACAAGGAGGAATCACATAATAGAGGGCGATAATATTTGGTGGCAACAGTTTAAAAAATGAACCAACGCAGAAAGTGAAACTTCGCAAAATGCCGTTTTGAGATTAACAGCCTTTCGGGTCTAATTCCCCTTTACTTTATAAGAATTTACATTAAATGCAATGCGACCACAGCTAAAAAAGATTTTAATTGAATTTTATAATTTATTATGCATTACAGAAACACTTCCAAAGCAAAATATCATAAACAAAGTAGTATTGAAAATTTTATTTTACTCTTGGAAAGGAAAATAAATTAAGTTTACAACTCATATTTATATAAGCAACTCATATTTATTCGTCATGAAATTTTATCGTCAAGAGTTTTTACCATTTATTATAGATTTCAACAGGCTTTCAGACGCCTAAAGTCAGAAAGTAAACATAATTTTCACGAAAGCAGAGAAAGCACACAAACAAATGTAATTCTAAGTACACCAAGCATGGTCAATAAAGATTACGAAAAAAGGTATATTTACGATACTAAATAAACATACCCGTTAAGTAAACATCTCTACAGAGATTTTCTATGATTATAGTTTCTTCTAACATAGTTTCCTTCAGATGCACGTAATTCAAGAGAAAACTTATTAAGGATTTAAAAACAGGATTTTTGTAAACATTACACTTTCAACAAATTTAGTTAGTTGCATATAAATATACGAGTTTATTAGCTACGCATAACTATTACATTTTAGGCAATTTCCTTGATGGTGTCATTTTTTTTCATTTTATGTTTCCTGCATTCTCTGTTTTCTTGAGAATATACGCGATATCCATAAAAATACTTACTCGATTTTCTTTTCTGAATAGCTGGCTGTAGAGATATACACAGTCCAGTCACATTAATGTGACCATCTGTCAAAAGCCAGAATAACCACCTTTCGCAGAGCGGACTGCTGCGAGACGTGCAGGAAGACAGTCACATAGGTCCCTGAAGGTGTTCTCTGGGATGTTGAGCCATGCCGACTCTAATGCCGTGGCCAGCTGCGCTAGATTACGCGGTTGAGGATCCATGGCGCGAACAACTCGATCGAGATGGTCCCACAGATGCTCGATTGGGTTTAAGTCAGGTGAGTTTGCTGGCCAGGGGAGGACGGTAAACTCATCCTGGTGCTCTTCGAACCACGCACGTACACTGGCAGCTGTATGGCACCTCGCATTGTCCTGCTGGAAGATGCCATCATCCTGAGGAAAAACAATGCGCATGTAGGGGTGAACATGGTCCGCAAGGACAGATGCGTACTTGTATTGATCCATTGTGCCTTCCACAATGATCAGTGAACCTAGAGAATGCCAGGAAAACATTCCCCAGACCATAATGCTCCCGCCTCCAGCTTGGACCGTTCCGGCAATGGTTGCAGGGTGGTTCCTTTCAGAGGTTTCACGCCTTATACGCCAACGTCCATCTGTCCGATGGAGCATAAAACGCGATTCATCCGAAAACGCAACCTGTCGCCACTCAGTGGACGTCCAGCTGCTGTACTGGCGTGCAAATTCTAGCCTTCGCCGTCGATGAACAGCAGTCAGCATAGGTGCACGAACCAGGCGTCTGCTTCGGAGGCCCAGACGCAGCAATGTTCGCTGAATAGTACTTTGGGAGACACTTTTGGTAGCCCCTTGGTTCATTTTGGTGGTCAGTTGCTCAACGGTAGCCCGTCTATCTGCCCGAACGCATCTCCGCAACCGTCGTTCGCCTCTGTCATCTATGGCCCGTGGTGCACCACATTTGCCACGTCGCTGATTTTGGACAGTCCCATTTTGCCATGCACGGTACACTTTTACCACGGCGGCACGCGAACAGTTCACAAACTCAGCCGTTTCGGAAATGCTTCCACCCTTGTCCCGAAAGCCAATGATCATGCCCTTTTGGAAGTCGGATAAATCGCTTCGTTTCTGCATTACGCCAACGATTGAAATGTTTTCCGAAGCCCTCACACACCCTTTATATACGCTCAACTGCACTGTGCTGCCACCTGCCTTCTGTGATTGGTTATTTAACTCTGACATGGAAAGTACGTGGTGGTCACATTAATGTGACTGGACTGTGTACTTCTAGCTGAAAAAAATTTAAATGTTTTCGCATTTAAAATTAAAAAGGAAATTATTTTATATAAGGAATTATACATGAAATTGAACTTATTACACACTCTGGCTAATGAATTAGCAACCTAAGATCAATATTTTGTTGAACCACCTTTTGCACAGATAACTGCTCTGATGCATTTGAGCATTGAGACTACATTCTTCTGAAGCGCATTTACGTCTAGAGAATACGATGCAGTGGCTATGCAGCTTTTTAGATCTTGTAAATTAGAAGGAAGAGTAGAGTGCTGCCGGATGCGTCTTTCCACAATATCCCACACATTTTCTATGGGATTATTTTCCGGGCTATGCGGTGGCCAGGGAAGCTGTTGGAAGTCAGATTGATGTTCTGTGAACCAATTTTGAAGACTTCTGGCACGATATCTAGTTGTATTATCGTTCATGAGGTATCCGTCGCCATCAGGGTAAAAATGCAACATTCCAGGTTGCACTTGATCTGCTATTATAACTACGTATTTCATGGTTGTTTATTTGCCTCGAGGAACACCAGGGCACCATTTCCATGCCATCAGAACATGCCCCATATCATGATACTCCCACTAGACCCTTGCACAATGCGAGTAAGGAAAGATTGATTCATAGCTTCATGGTGTTCTCGCCAAGTTCGACGTCTTCCATCAGTGCAAAATAAAGTGCGGCGTGATTCATCCGACCACATTACCCGTTTACAATCCTCAAATGTCCAGTGTCTTCTTTCCCGACACCATTGCAAACGAATTCTTGCATGTTGGGCAGAAATGATTGGTTTTCTCACAGACACCATTCCTACCCTCTGCATTTCTCTGCGCATGGTTCGAGCTGAAAGCTGTTGGAAGAGACTTAGTTGACGATCTCTGACAGCTGAAGCACAGTAGAGGTCCTATTCTGCCGCATATAATTCGTCGGAAACGCCGCCGATCACTCTCTTGGGACTCCCTGCTCGAACCACAGTTATGTTTTCTAAAGCAGGATTATGCAGGGCATTCTTATTCTAACTTTTGAAAGGGACATTCTTATTCTATCTTTTGAAAACCTTGATATGGCAGTTTTTGAGAATCCAGTGAGATTTTCTGTCTTCAAAATCGAGGTCCCTGCTAAACAGACACCAACAAAAAGTCCTTTTTGAAATGGTGAAAAATGTCGTTTTGCCCATTTCACTTCATTCATCGTGAAAAGCACGCTTACGTCTTACTTATATTAGCATTCCAACCACATGTAACACACGTCATAAAAAAAAATTGCATACTTCATCTCTAGCGAGCATTCAAATGAAAATCTCAAAGGTTTCTAATTCATTGGCCAGTGTATGTATGTGTTTCCTCATTTCCTGTTACATTTAAGGAAATGTTATGTTCATTAGAAAAGATAATAAAAGTATTTTACTACCGTAGAATGGAAACTGTATGATATTCAGTGTCAAAATTTGCAATTTTCTATATCGTTAAGAACATTCTTTGAGCAATCGGTTGATAAGGAAATTAAAACTATTTGTACTGGTTGAATATTTTTCTTCTCAAATGCCATTAAGTGATATTGGTTTGTGATTACACTAATGTATAATGTTCTTTCATTTATAATTTTTTTTCAATTATTATGCTAAAACATCTTTCACGAAAAAGATACTAAGTTTGGAAACCTTAGAAATAGGTTATTAATATTCTCATACGGTTTTATTTCATTATAATTCTAATCATTAATCACATAAAAGGTTCATTAAATTAGAAATAATTTTTATTTTTAATTTATGCCAATAAAGTTACGAAATCAAAATATGACAACACTGAAGTTTGCCGTTGTTTGTTGAATACGGGTTCTGTACGAATCCATGAATAAAATCTCTTTCGAAAATATTATGTTGATCAACCCTTTTCATGATAATACGTATGGTCATCGCTTTATCTGTTCAAATGATAAATCTTTACTTAATTGATATTTTATATATAATTCAATGTAAATGCAAGCAATTTCCTTTTCAGTTTGCGTACGATTCTTAAATATGGTGTCCAGCGTGAAAACTAAATATTTAGGTTACTTTTAATGTTACGAAAGTCACGACATTTTACAATATGTTTTTATAATAAACATATATTTTATTAAATAATGAGTACAATGAGTGGAGAACAAATAAAAATTTAGATTTCGTATCTTTTGCAAAATTGATTTTTTAAGCTAATAATATTGAAACATGAGTCATTGCATCACTTGAAGCATTTTTGTAACTAGAAGTATTAAGTCTACACACAACAGTTTCTAAACCAAAGACTGTGTAAGAATCTTTGTGTGCACGGTTTATATTACAGTAAACTTCAAATTATGCGGAATAAGTGGGATTACAACCCATTCCAATACTTGGAAAACCCGAATAAATTTCTTCGCAAGTCAAATATATATTTATTGCCCATTTTGTTCTATCTACACTTACTGACTATCACTTGCAAACTGGCGTATATTACAGTAGAACTCAAATTATGGGGAATAATAGGGTCGCATACTGAGAAAAAACATAGATGAATTTTTTCTGAGAGGCAAATATATATTTATAGTTTATTTTTTCCCTCGTATTTTACGTTTTCTTGCAAACAGCTTTATACAGCAATACATCTTCAGCTACATAAAATAATGGAATCCCGTCTGATTCGGATAATACGAATACGGAAAATTTTTTATTTCTGTAAGAAAATTTAAACTGCGAAAGAAAAAATAGTGCAGTTCTGTATCTCCCGTTCCGCTGCGCCTATTTACGAAATTCAACTTACGTTTTTCATGTCTCGAAAGCGTGACATGGTACTTGTATTAGATTTATATGTAGGATACTTCTAATATAGTTATTTTGACACAAATCCGACTTTTTCTTAAGTGGCAGGCCAATTTGTTTCCATATTTCGATTCTCCGACCCAGATTATGCCACACTGCCAAGTTGTGTAAACATCGCATGAGTAGTTTTTAAGCTCTCAAACTTTTAGCTCCACAATGTTAATTGAATTTGATAAATATTTATTAATATCTCTTTTTGTTACACTTACTTGATTTTTTCTTCCATAATTCGAAATTTAGGCTTTATCCAAATATAATTCGTACAATTTTTATGATTTATTTTTTAAATTTGTATTTGTAAATCTCTACATATAATAAAACAAAGAGTCTCTGTGTGTGTGTGTCTTCCGTTCGTGTTGCGAGTAAGCTAATAGACCCAGGGCCACGAAATTTGGTACATAGGTGTATCTACACAAGAGCCAGTGCACCTCGAAGCGATTTTTTCGAAATTTGAATTAGAATTTTTTTTATTTTATGTTTTGTGACCAAATTGCGTCATTTTGAGACATAATCGGCTAGAGGAAAACGAGATTTCACTCTATACATTTCATTTTTACATCGTCGTGAAGCGTAGACACTTAGCTATGCACCTTTTCAGCGGAATGTTTTTTAAAAAAACTTATTTTAAAAAATGTGCTGTTTATTTTCCTTTGATTTTTGGACACGTTGAACTTTAATCCTTTCGACTCTTTTTAAAAAAAGAATTTTGGAAAAATAATAATATTTTGTATTTTTTTTTAATTTTGTAAATGAAGCTTCCGAATACACTTCTCACATCTCAGATATTTTAAAATGTAGTTTTGGCAACAATTTTCCTTTCTTATTGTTGTTGATAGATTTTTGATGAAATTGCATCATTTTGAATAGTTTCATTCTTTTATAAATTTCGGTTTGGAAACAATTTTTCATCGTATTTCTTATGTTACTGTTTAAGAGACTGAAAAGTTTAAGAAATTAAAAAAAAAATGTTTCTTTTTGCAACGGTATATTGTTTAATTACTTTATTAGGATAATTAACATTTGTATCAAGGGATATTGCTTATTTCATTGTAATATTATGTTTTAATTATATATCATTTTAATTATAAAAAAGTTTTGCATGATATTTTTTAATCTGTTTAAGTTCTTAATCTGTTTATACCATTTGAGTTCTTAAGATTTTGCAAAGGGAAGTTGGTTAATTTATTTATTAGGATAAGTAATATTTGTATTGAGGGATACTGCATATTTCATTGTCATTTTTTATCTATATAATGCATTATTATTCATTTCTTTTTTGATAAAGTTGTTCTGCAGAGTAAAATTCTGCGCGAAATGTTTTGTTTTTTGAGTTCCTTTCTTGCTATTGTTTGCTTATTTTACTGTTTGTAAGATATTGAAAAGTTTTGCATGAGCCAGTGCACCTCGAAGCGAGTTTTTCGAAATTCGAATTAGATTTCTTTTTTAATTTCATGTTTTCTGACGAAATCGCGTCATTTTAAGACATAATTTACTACAGCAAAGCGAGATTTCACTCTATTGAACAGTTTAAGAAATTGAAAGATTGTTTCTTTTTGCAAAGGTAAATTGTTTAATTAATTTATAGATCTATATTTAAAAGGACGAGTCTTTCTGTGTGTGTAGGTGTCTTTTGTTCGTACTGCGCGTAAGCTAATAGACCCAGGCCTATGAAATCTGGTACACAGGATGCATCTAGACAAGAGCCAGTGCACATCGATTTTTCAAAATTCGAATGAGTTTTTTTTTAATGAAATAGTATCAAATTGATGATTTTCTCTCATTATATGAACAACAATGGCACGCAGCCATTGTTGCTGATATCAGCACTATTGCCACCCGGAAAAATGAGGGCGATAATTCTGTGCAGTTTTTAAATTTAATGTTTCTCTTGGATACTGGACGTTTGTCTAGAGAAGGCAGCAGGAAGTTGGTTAATTTATTTATTAGGATAATTAATATTTGTATTAAGGGATATTGCTTATTTCAATGTATGCTTTTTATATGTAATGCATTTTTAACTGAATTTTTTTCCGTTGTTGTTTGTTTCTTTTTCGGTAAAATTGTTCTGTAGAGTAAAATTCTGTGCAGTTTTCAAATTTAATGTTCTCTTTAGGCATTTTCCCGGTACACTTAAAAGCCAGACGAAGGCTGGCCGCGCAGCGGCTAGTATTTTTTTATAAATTTTTCGAATTTTTTTTATTGTAACCTATGCAATTTTTAACGTCACCTTAAAACAAGTGTATTTTTATGCACGCAAAATGTTAGAGTTTTTTATTCAACATTTTCTAAGATATACGTCAATTTACATATTGGCGTGTTATGAAATTTGGCATATACGCACTTTGTTAAAATTATTTGAAAGTAAGTATGAACGATGACTTTTTTCCGCCCGTGTACAGTGAAAAAAGGAAAGGAAAACAGGTTGCTATAAATAAAAATTTCGCCAAATAAATTATGCTGGGCGCAAAGTGAAAAAAAAAGTCCCACGACAAGCTTTTGAATTTTCTCACCAAATTTTACAAAATTTAATACTTAGGCATAATTTGAGTCGTAGAACTGAAATACGGGAGAAAAGGGCATGCCATTTAAAAAAAAGTTCGATTTTGTGTCAAAATTCCTACATATTAACACAATGCTATACATAAATCTAATATACATCCTAAGTCGCTCTTTTGAGACATGAAAAATGCACTTATAATTTCGCGAATCGGCCCAGTAGAACGGGGGACATAGAACTGTCTTTTTCTTTTTTTTTGTCCTGTAATGTACATCTGATAACTGCCGTTCTTTCTTTCGGATGTTTTCAGCCATTTTTGAATCTGCTTGTAAATTGATGTACAATGATAAAGAACCACAGTTATGAGGTCTAAATGGAATTACAATCCATTCAGATAACACTGAAAGTATCTTTTTTTTGTTAAGTCAAATGTATAGTCGTTGTCCTTTACTTATTTGATCTTTTCTTGTGTTCAAAATCTTCCTCCAGAGTGGTATGGGGTATAATATGATTTCTATTACGCGTATTAATTTTTTCACAACTTTTGGATAATAGGAAATAGCGTCTCTGAAATTCATTCATTGTTCAGTATTCTTTGTTTTATTTAGTTGCCCAGAAGAGGCTTAGTTCACAAGGTCTATTAGTCTCGAAACGGGATTTTGCGTTGACTCACTGTAAAAGGCTGAAACACTTTTCAAAAGCTTGCCACCAAATATTATCGCCTTGTATTATTCTAAAAGAAATTAAATAAAGCAGAATGCGCATAAATGCACGTTGTTCTTCACATTGTGAAAGGCCAAGTAGCTACAGCCATCAAATTTTGAATAACGTAATCCTCCACCCGAACATAGCCAAATGAAATCCCGAACTTTGGATTTCGAATTTGCATTATTATATATTTCACATTTTGTAACGAATTTTTTATTAACTAAGTCAACGATTTCAAAGTGAGAAAAGGCAACACTGAACGGAAAAAATATTTTTATCTCTAGCGAAAGAGACTGTCGTCCGTAAAATCTACAGATGTGATGTTTATAAATATTTTGTGATATTGTTGTTGAACCGAATTTTATGTGGTGTAAGTGCCCAGAACATGGTATTTAATTACGGTAACTCGTAAAAAGTTAAAAAAGCCCCTTTGGGCTTGATGTAAAATTTGAAAGCTTTCAGTTTTTACATTTTGTTATGTATTAAATTATACAGAAAATTTGCTTTTTTATTGAATAAAAAAAGAAATGTGTGATCTTTTCTAATTAAATCAAAATTAAATTAAGAAATTTTTCTGTATTGATGTAAAATAATAATCTCGAAATAAAGTACGTAAACTGAAGCAAAGCAATAATAAAATTCTTTTGCTAGATTACATTTAGCTGTAAAAAAGTATTAAAGGTACATAAGTAAATTGATAACAAGTTGATACTTTTCTTATCGTATTTAATTTAAAAAACGATAACAATAAAATAGTGAAGGAGAGCAAGCCGATAATTAGTCTTCCAAAATTGATTTTTGAAATTGAGATTATAAGGTATATCTCCCACATTCTTAGCGAGCCTTCGTAGTGTAATGGTCAGCACACTGAGCCGGTATTTCAGAGGTCCGTGGTTTGATCCCCGGCGAAGGCAATGGATATTTTTCATCTCTCCTGCTTGTAATTAACCTAATGTGTCTACAGTGGCGCCCGAACTAAAAGGGTTGTAGATGATGACTCTCCACATCCAGGATTTGGCGACTATGTCCCCTAAAACCCTAGTCGCCCTTTAAAAAGGGGAGTATATAAGGTATATCTCCCCCATTCTTAGCGTGCCTTCGTGGTGTAATGGTCAGCACACTGAGCCGGTATTTCAGAGGTCCGTGGTTCGATCCCCGGCGAAGGCAATGGATATTTTTCATCTCTCCTGCTTGTAATTAACCTAATGTCTCTACAAGATTATAAAAAATCGGATGTATACACCAGATGACTTTCTTGTACGTAATAGTAAATTATAAGCAGTTTTTGCTGCATTTCATTTAAACTTATTTCCTTTCATTAGAGATAGATTTCTCGTTTAATTAATTCAGTTTTCACTTCTCGGCAAGCCAAAAATACATAAAACCTCAAAATATCGTTATTAAAAATTTAAAAATATAGAAAAGTATAAAACACAGAGTAGAGGAGAGAGGAGAACCTCAAAATTGGGTGTGAAAAAATAAGTCCAATCTCTCTTCGAAGTAGGCAAGCATTGTTTCATGTGTTAATGGACATGGCAACAACAATAACATTTGAACGTAAACGCACTCGATTAGCATTCTGGCAGGAAAGCGTGGGTGAAAGGAAGAATGAAAGAAAAATGGCTTTAGCTACAAATTCACTAGTAGTCAAAACAAATGAATCTCCACAATGCCTAAGCTTTTTCTTTCACAGTTATGTCTATCCATATCAGAAATACCTTTCAAGGCGAAGGCGCATTTCTATGGACGAACAGAATCTTATAAAAATGGGTTTTCTATTGTAAAATCTCCGAAAATTGGAAAGGGGAATTGTTATATCTTATAAAGCAATTATGCTTTGTTGAACAGAACTGCTGACAACTTCAGAGATTAATACAGATATACAGAAATACACGCGTTTGCTTCGAAGTCTTTCTTCATAGCAGAAACAATGATAAGTAAACCACTGAGGAAAGAAGAAGCTTTGAAAGACAAAATAAAATGAACCGTGAAACTGCAGAGCAGTCATTACAACAAGATTGCGGTGCAAGAAAGATTAAACAAATTAAATGCAGGTAATAAATTGACATTTTTTGTTTTTAATGTTTTTCAGTATTTAGGTACATTTTTATAAAATTCTAAACACTAAACAAATTCTCAAATTTATTTTATAATGTTACCTGCCGCAAGAATTGCGTTAAGATTTTTAAATTTTTCTCCGAAACGAAATTAACTATTAAGGCACTGATTTAACTTAAAAATATGCTAAACTTTCTAATTATTCGAATTTTCGTCAACTACCAAATTCTAGTTAGAATAAAAAGAAGTTAAATTTCCAAATAAATTTGAAACTGTCAATGCAAATTCGAATACATTCTGTGATCAGAAAATGTAACTGTCGCATAAAACAGCTATAACTTAAAATAACTATCACATGGAAAATAAATAAAAAGATAAAATATATAAATAAAGATTAAAAAATATCAATAAAAATACAAGAAAGTAATAAAAATATACACATTTATGTATATATATACATACACATATATGAATAATATATTTTGAAACGTGATTTTTTTAAAATCACGGGATTTAAATATTGACCTATGAATCAAGTATTGAAATCTGTAATTTTTTACTGAATCTGCACATTTTATCTGAGTTTAGTAGTCTAATATTACAAACGTACACATGTTATATATTTTTGGAATTAACAATGATACACCTCATTTTTTAAATTTCAAACATCGACTTTGGGAAGAATAATTTTGGCTTATTCTCCTTCATTTTTTAACTGTTACCTTTTCTAAATGAAATAAACTAAGAAAAAAAACTGCTTGGTATTAAGTTATGTATGTATATATACAAGTACTTACGTATATTACTCATATATATACATGAAAGGAGGAAATTGCGCACCTCCTATTCTGCAACGGCCTGGAGAGAAGTTAGCATCGGATTGCAGCTGACACTGAAAACATTTTAGAGCAGGCAGATAGAAAGACGAAAGCAGATAGAAAGATGAAACGAACAATTCGTTTCGTCTTCCTATCTGCTATAGTTCGCTTTTGAGCTTTGATTGTAGAGGTAGTTATTCTGCAGTAGCGCCGCTATCATGGTGAACTTAAAAATCGCCGAGCGCATTAACTTCAAATTCCTTGTGAAATTAAAAATGTCGCCAGGGGAATGTTTTCATAATTGAAAGGAGGAGTTCGGCGGTAATGCTATGTCACGTGCACGATGTTTTGAATGGCAAAAACGATTTTCAGGTAGTTGGGAAGTGGTTGAAGACCATGAGCATCCCATTCGATCTGTAACTAAAGACCTGAAGCAAACGTTCAGAAAATTAATAACATTTTGCGAAAAGATTCACAGCTAAGAATTCGGATGATCACAGAACATTTAATCTGATGTCATGGAACGACTCAGCTAAAGCGTGGACTTGATCACACGTGTCATACATGATGCGGTATGGATCTTCCAGCTCGACCCAGATACAAAGCGTCAGCCGATGCACTGATGCACTGGAAAATTTCCACATCGCCAAGAATGAGAAAAGCACGAATGAGCAAGTGAAAACTGAAGGCAATACTGATTTTGCTCGATATCAAGGGTGTTATTATGACTGAATTGTTACATGAGGGTCAAACCGTTAATCAGATGTACTACAAAGAAATTCTAATAGATTTGAAGGAATAAGTAAGGAAAAATGGCCGGATTTGTGAAAGAACCACGGATGTATTCTGCATCAAAACAATGCTTACCTCACAATGTCCTACGTGTGAAAACGGGCCTTTGACGGACAAGCGAATTCTTGTGCTCGAACATCCTCCGTATTCACCAGATCTGCTTCCCTGAGATTTTGATCTGTTCTCAAACGTGCATTGAAGAGAATGCATTTTCAGGTTGTTAAAGTGGTAAAAGCCAATGAAAGTTGTTGAAAAGGATGAAAATGGATGACTTGTAACTGCTTTGTTCAATTGAAGGCACGTATGCAGCAGTGTATAGATAAGGGAGAGAGTACGTTGAAGGGGATGAAAGTTAGTTGTAACTTTGTTTGTAATAAATCACATTTCTGACAACAATCTCGATTTTTAATTGCAACACCTCGTGTATATATATTAATTTACAGCAAGTTGAAATTTACTAAAAAGTGAAATATAGGGTTTGGATAACTTGACTACCAGATAACTGGAGTTCTATCTTATATATTTTCAATGTATGTTCTGAGTATTTTAGACATTTTGTTCATTAAATATTGCATTTTAAAGCAAAATCAATGCTCAATTCTTAATTTAAATTAAAAAGAAATATAGAATTTCTAAGTGAAAACATATGTAACATGAAAAATATGCGATATTAAATATATTTCTTTCAGTCAAATAATTCCGATATGTGTGCTAAAGTTATTTTTCATAATATGAGAACATTTTAGAATAAACAGAACTTTCATCTCGGAAGAGATACGAAAATAGTTACAATTCAAAGTAGGAAATACACGTTTTCGTTGAATCACCCGTCGGCTCCCAAATCTTGCTTTTGTCTAAAAAGAGTTTCTAGAAGCGTGTGATAAACAAGAGTCTCAGCTTGTCTTCTGCATGTGTTTCTCGAGAGTAAGTATAAAAGAGAAAGGAAGGAAAAAAAAAGTCTTTCGATCCCTAGCGAGCTTTTTTTGACAGAAGTTGTGGATATATATTGAAATTCAAAGTCACGCTAAGGGATAAAATGATTTCACTGTAAGAAATGTTGATGTTTCGGTTCTATGAAGGTGAAAGTATAAAATTTTGATTTTTTACTTGAAATATCTTTGATAGAAAGCAAGTAAACAGTGCTTTCTTTTAGTTTGGAGAAAGTTTGTGTATCATTTTTAATAAAATCAATCATTCAGAAACTTTATTCTTTTATAGTGAAAGAATATTTAGCAATTTCTACCACTAAATTCCTATTGAAATCTTCAACGTGTCTCCATAGTATCCTTGCTTTTCAATCATAAAATTTCTCCAACTTTTACATGAAATATGAAATTTATATTTTACAAAATTTTGCACTTTCTTTCGTATTAAACACTAAAATTTTCTCTACATAAAATAAGGAGGTTTCATTTCATTCGGTTTCGGACGGATAACGAAACGAAAATGTAATATAAATGGAAAAAAAATCTGGTACATTAGAATGTTAGGATTTTTTTTCCCCGTCACCCATTTTAGAATATGCGAAAATAATTAACGTAGGAAAATGAAACTTATTTATTTATATTTACTTTATTTAACTTTTTTGTGAAAACAAAACCGTAGCTCATTGTTCAAAACACAAGCTTTTAATCTACAAGATATGTGAAAGGTTTGTAATTAAACGCTTGTGCAAGCATCATTAAACATCATTAAACTAGTACGTCATTTCATGTTACAGTAAGTATAAAGTAACAAAAATCTAAAAAAAAAAAGCAGAGAAAACATTAAGAGGTTGTAGGGATTTTAAGTTTGACTAAAGTTTATTTTATTTTAAAACTTTATTATCACCTCTTATTTTCCACTTCCGGCCAGAATTAACGCGTGAATATGGTTATGCAAATTGTACTTGCTAGCGCTTAAGTATTTAAGTTGTGGCTTTTTGCCAAGAGCGTTGTAGAAAGAGAGAAACTGAGCGATCTTGCCACGAGTCGTTTTGTGAGCTTGCCATCAGTTACTGTCCGCTTTTAGGGCCAGAGGTTTTAATCCTCTTGAAAGCTAAAGACGTATTAAAGTTTTCCGCAGTTTGCGTACAACAGACGTAATAATTTAAAATGCCAGTCTTAGTGTTAGTCATCTGTGTAAAATATTAAAAGTCAGCTCTTATTTAAATTTTAATTAGTTAGTGGTCTTACATTTTTAAGTTCAGACCACAAGTGGTTGGTCATTGACCACAAGTGCGGGAGCGACTGTGAAATGTGAAAAAAATAAAGGGTAATTTTAACCCTTCTCATCTTATCGTCTTTGCTACTCTATAGGAGATAGTTTGCAGTCAGCTCACTGTCCAGTCAGGACACGATATGTTCGCCAAACAAATAAAAAGGAACACGAGTCCTGATAGTGGCGCCTAAAGGAGAAAACTCATGGCTGATTTTCAAGAGGAAGTTTTTGAACCCGTGGTATCGGCCCAAAATTCAGAAATCCCAGCTGCCACCCTAGAAGGATTTGGGCACATCGCCCAGACCATGCGAGCATCAATGAAGTCAGCAGCGAGCTTCGATGGGAATTCACCGGTGAATAACTTTTTGGAAAAAAATAGATGATCACTTTATGTTGTATCCAGTCCATGAGTTCCAAAATGTGACTTTGGCTACTAGCGCTTTGAGGGATCAAGCGCTTAGTTGGTTCAAGTACATCGGAAAAAGTCTTTTGGGCCAACCGGGAAGTCTTACCTACACTTACGAAAATTTCAAGACCTCTTTAGTAAAAGCCCTTCCAGTAGTAAGAAATCGTAAGATATTAGAAGCGAAACCCAGCACATACCAGCAAAGAATTGAGAACCTCTCAAGCTTCATTTTAAGAGAAATACAATTATTTAAACTTCTCCATGGAAGCCGGCTGGATCCTGAAATCATAGAAGTAATTTTGCCTAGGTTACTTTCCTAGGTACAAGATTTTATTGAATTAAAGCATCGGACGACTTTGGAAAAGTTACTTGAGCTCGCAATCCAGTTTGGAAGTTAAAGAACGGCGGGAATTAAAAGAAGACGCCAGTACGAGCAACGAGACCAGTTTTGTGGGCCAAGGCCACACCACAGGCAAGATCGCGGCTACTGAAGCAAGCCGAATCAGTGGTCAAAGAAACCTGAATATTCAAAAACAACCAGCGAACGTCGACAGTTCAATTATAAGCCAGACAAAAAGTTTGAAGGCCAGTAGAAGGGCCTGGAAAGGAAGAAAGAAGAATTAAACTGAAACGGATTTCTGCTGACGGGAGGGTGCGAAAATCCGAAGGCCAAGAAAATCCCTCTACCATCAAGCTCAATACAGTTGTGAAAAATTTAGTTCTTCCGAAGACTGAACTGTTAGTGAACAATATTCTAGTCACCGCCTTCCTAGATACAGGAGCTCAGTGTAGCTTTGTGGCAGAAGAATTTTTTAAAAAATATTTTCGACGGTATAGAATCTATAGTTCGGATAATACGACGGTGGTAGCAGCCCAGTGGGAAATATGCAAATGTACAGGTAAAGTACCACTGCATACACGCATTAAGGACGAACAGGTGAAAATTATATTGTAAGAAATCTTCAAGCAAACATATTATTGGAAGTAGATTTTATTTCAGCGTCCGAAGCAACACTGAAGTAAAAGCGAACTCCCTCCCTCTCACACACATTCAAGCTTGAATATTTGCCAACTGACGAGCAAGAAAATCCACGCCAAGTGGTAATTGAATTTTCTACTTTGTTCAGTGACATTTCCGGATTTACGTAAGTGACCAACTAGAAAATAAATAATAACGGGATATTTATAGCCAGTTCGCCTATGACAAGTCTAAAGAAAAATTATAGAATGGCATATTAAAAATACGCTAAGTAAAAAGATCATCACGCCCATCTCTAGTAGTTATGCTAACCCGGTTGTTTTATGTAAAATGAATAATGATTATCCGGTTACACACATAAAGGGTTGGCGTTTTGCAATAGATTACCGTAAACTAAATAGCGTTACTAAGTATCCGGTTAATCCATTACCCATTATTGAGAAAATCGTGTGAAACATAACTTCAACTAGATACATGACTACACTTGATTTAACGTCGGGTTATTTTCAAATCCGCATAAAATCTGAAGATGTACCAAAGACCGCTTTCATAACTAAGTCTGGCTCTTAGGCATTTTTGCGTATGCCGTTTGGCCTGCCAGGTGCGCCAGCAACATTTCAACCTTGTATGGATATTGTTTTAAGAACCGTCCTCGGGGAAAGTACCTTTATTTATTTAGATGACACTATTGTTACTAGTGATAATTTAGAACCACACATTAAAGACTTATAAGAAATGTTTTCATAATTAAATGAAGCCGGTCTAAAAGTTAATGCTGAAAAGTGCAAATTCTCAGCGACTGAATTACGTTATTTGGGGTATAAAATTTCCCAGAAATGCATCGAAACCGGCAAATCAAAAGTAATTGCAATTCAGAATTATCCACCGCCATATACGGCAAGAAAACTGTCTTCTTTTAAAGAATTTTGCCACAATTGCCGAACAGTTGTTAAAATTAAAACGAAAGAAGGCAAGAATTTCGTGGACAGCCGAAGCTAACACAGTTTCTGAAAAATTAAAACAAGCGTTAATGCAAGCTCCTGTTTTGAAATTTCCCGAAAATAATGAAAATTTAGAAATCGCGGCCGATGCTTTTGATTATGCCCTAGGGGCAGTTCTCTCCCCAAAATTAGAAGCCCGTGGCATTCTTCAGTTTTACTTTAAATGATGCTCAAAGAAATTATTCAGCGACAGAAAAGAAAACACTTGCGGTTCTGTTAGCGGCACAAAAGTTCAGAGTCTGTTTTGGAAGTTCTCCAGTAACGGTCTACTCTGATCATACGACGGTCGCTAGATTATATTCAGGAAAGAATCTATCGCCAAGACTAATAAGATGGGCACTTAAATTACAAGAATAAAATTTGATAATTAAATACTGGCCGGGAAAGGAAAATGCCGTAGCACATGCTCTGTCAAGAATCAATATAGATGAAGAAGGGAATAGTGTTAAAGTGAAAATATTCACATCCCATATGATACATTCCCGTGAGACAGTAATAACGAAAGTAGGCAAGAATCCGGAATTTTAAAATATTTGTGATTATTTAAGAGATCCTGAAAACTTTAGCCACCAAGATATTGTGGCAATAAGAAATACGACAGACCATTACGAACTGATAGACAGTCTATTATTTTATACGAAAACTACGAATAATAACAATGAATACCCACCTGTTATCCCAGCTAGTCTTAGATTAAATATTTTGCAGGAATTGCACGATTCACCAATATCAGCTCATTGTGGCATTCGGAAACCATCCAACGCGTACGCAAAGCAGTTTATTTTAATGAACTGAAAAAGTTAACAAGGACATATGTCCAGTCTTGCCCAACATGCCAGTTCGTTAATTATGTTAATTTCCGCTCGGCCGGATTTCTATATGGCATTAAATCAAAATTTCCAAATGAAAAAATTTGGCGTCGATTTATTGGGTCCTTTCCCGAAAAGTCACAAAATGTTCCGAAACGTTCTCGAAAATGGACCGAAATTGTTGCCCTAAAAGTTTTCCGCAGTTTGCATACAACAGACGTAGTAATTTAAGAGGCCAGTCTTAGTGTTAGTTATCTGTATAAAATATTAAAAATTAGCTCTTATTTAAATTTTAGTTAGTTAGTAGTCTTATATTTTTACGTTCAGACCACAAGTGGTTGGTCTTTGTATCTCGGAGAGCGGGAGCGACTTTGAAATGTAAAAAAAAAGGGTAATTTGAACCCTTCTCAACTTGTCGTCTTTGCTACTCCATAGGACATACTTTGCAGTTAACTCACTGTCCAGTCAGGACACGTTATGTTCGCCAAACAAATAAAAAGGAATACGAGTTCTGATAAACGTTGGGAGGCTGTATCAACAGAAAGCCTTTATTACCATTTTCTCCAAAATGTAATAAAAAAATTAACAAATCATAGTGTCACCCTGAAAGTATATCTGCCTAGACACAGTCTATTCATTTATTATTCTATACGTGCATAGTTCTGAGGTGAAACAAAAAGCAGTACTGCAACGTACAATGATATTTTTCATGTATGACACTACTTGTATATTAATATTCAGTTCAAACAGTGTTTTAGTATTCATCCTCACATTTTATAATTAATTTGTAAGAGTAACTTCTGATATGTATCAAATTATTATTTATATTTTTGTACTGTAAGTTATTTTATTAGCATATTGCATCGGTTTTACATTTTAGTTTTCGTAACAGCCCTTCTTAATGTAACTTTCTTCTTAATCCTTCTGGTCATTCACGATGCAGGAAATCTATGTCAGCAGTTTTGACACTGTCAGAATACTCTTTATAATAGATTTTGAAGTAGGAATGGCACAATGCACAATCTTAGAGATGACTCCAGGAAAACATTAGCAGAGGTTATTACCAAGCGCCAATAGCTTTACAGTTATCTATACATTCAAGTAGCCTGAAGTACTCTGAACCATGAACTGTATTTAAAGATTATTTTTGTCATTATCGACTCAAATAATCCGTGAAACAATTACAAGAGTGTGCCGTCCAGATGGTTTAGTGGTTAGGGGAGCCGACTGCCATACCAAAAGGCTCGATTCAGAATCCCGGAGAAGGCATGGTTATACTTGTCCGTCTCCTCATAGGAAACAAAAGTGGCCCAGTTATTAGGTGCCTCCATAATAAAGCGACCACCGCTTCTGACCTTAGCAGTCGCAGACATCTGCGAATGGTGTTTGCCCGCCATAGGAAGAAAATTACAAAAGTATTGGTTTTAAAACTTATAACAAATAACCAGAGAAACTGGAACGGAAAGTTTTCCTGTTGATTGAAAGCTTCTTGAGGTTGGACTTCAGGGTAGGAAACCAATAGTTTGTGTCCGACATAAAATTATGACGTCTTCATTCCGTGTAGCCAAGAGGAAAGGGATCACACAGTGTTTGCCGAATAGTATGGAATGTGAACTGTGAATATGGGCATGCTTGGATCAGTGGAAGGGTTGGAGCTCTAGACTTATCTACCTTTGTTAGTGGAGGGTTCTGTTCCCATTGAACCAGTTTCATATCTCTAAATGAAGTCATGATAAATAGCAGCACTAAACTGCATACCTTTGATACAGCCTGCGTAACTTCAAGACAACTACAAGAATGTGATTACGAGATCTTGCAGTCTGGTGTGAAACTGTTCAATGTGTACAATTTGCAAGCAAGTTTTGTTATTAGATGACAATGCTCGCCCGCGTCAAGCATCTTCTGTGTTAGATGTTTTGGAAATATCACTTAAATGAATTAAAAAACCTTCTTAATACACAGTCCAGTCACATTAATGTGACCACCACGTACTTTCCATGTCAGAGTTAAATAACCAATCAGAGAAGGCAGGTGGCAGCACAGTGCAGTTGAGCGTATATAAAGGGTGTGTGAGGGCTTCGGAAAACATTTCAATCGTTGGCGTAATGCAGAAACAAAGCGATTTATCCGACTTCCAAAAGGGCATGATCATTGGCTTTCGGGCCAAGGGTGGAAGCATTTCCGAAACGGCTGAGTTTGTGAACTGTTCGCGTGCCGCCGTGGTAAAAGTGTACCGTGCATGGCAAAATGGGACTGTCCAAAATCAGCGACGTGGCAAATGTGGTGCACCACGGGCCATAGATGACAGAGGCGAACGACGGTTGCGGAGATGCGTTCGGGCAGATAGACGGGCTACCGTTGAGCAACTGACCACCAAAATGAACCAAGGGGCTACCAAAAGTGTCTCCCAAAGTACTATTCAGCGAACATTGCTGCGTCTGGGCCTCCGAAGCAGACGCCTGGTTCGTGCACCTATGCTGACTGCTGTTCATCGACGGCGAAGGCTAGAATTTGCACGCCAGTACAGCAGCTGGACGTCCACTGAGTGGCGACAGGTTGCGTTTTCGGATGAATCGCGTTTTATGCTCCATCGGACAGATGGACGTTGGCGTATAAGGCGTGAAACCTCTGAAAGGAACCACCCTGCAACCATTGCCGGAACGGTCCAAGCTGGAGGCGGGAGCATTATGGTCTGGGGAATGTTTTCCTGGCATTCTCTAGGTTCACTGATCATTGTGGAAGGCACAATGGATCAATACAAGTACGCATCTGTCCTTGCGGACCATGTTCACCCCTACATGCGCATTGTTTTTCCTCAGGATGATGGCATCTTCCAGCAGGACAATGCGAGGTGCCATACAGCTGCCAGTGTACGTGCGTGGTTCGAAGAGCACCAGGATGAGTTTACCGTCCTCCCCTGGCCAGCAAACTCACCTGACTTAAACCCAATCGAGCATCTGTGGGTCCATCTCGATCGAGTTGTTCGCGCCATGGATCCTCAACCGCGTAATCTAGCGCAGCTGGCCACGGCATTAGAGTCGGCATAGCTCAGCATCCCAGAGAACGCCTTCAGGGACCTATGTGACTCTCTTCCTGCACGTCTCGCAGCAGTCCGCTCTGCGAAAGGTGGTTATTCTGGCTTTTGACAGATGGTCACATTAATGTGACTGGACTGTGTAGATTTGAACTGATTAAGCATTGTGTTAGGCAGCCTGATTTCACTGCCCTAAATGTATCCTGCTCCTGCAGGATTTGAATGGTGCAGTTTGAAAAGAGTGGACAAACTTCATAAGGAATTATCCATTTCGTTCTCTTGTAGTATAATTGGTAGCAAGTCCGGATAGAAGCCGGATGATCATGAGCTCGCCTCCAGGAAAAAGCAAAGTTAATTTCGCCCAGTGCCTGATCCATTGAAACGTTGTTAGCTCTATAGCTCGCCTGAGTAAAAATGTGATAGACGATAATTGTTTGCCACCTGAATTCGCTTATTCCATCTCGTTAGCCTCCCTCCAGTAAACGGTTATGTAGGAAAGGATATAAAACATTTTCTCCTTCCCTGCTGTGTGCTCTCGGGGTGTAAGTCACAAGATTCGAATTTCAATTCTTCTCTGTTCATAGCAATTTTTCCACGTTTTCTACTCCAAAAGAAACCTGACTGCTGTAAAACCTGATCCAGATTTCGGTAAATTCCATGAAAATCATGGGAAATCAAGATGAAAGTTTTCTGTTTCTCTCAGAGGGGACTACGCACCATTTTCTATTTTTTAATAAATATAAATATGAATTGAAATTCAATTTATTGGCAAACATGGTAGTTGATGTTTAGTAACGACTTGTATAAAGAGTTTCTGATTATTTTTCATTAAGTTTTATTTTCGTTAACCCTCTCAGCGTTACGGCCGGAAAATTCCGTATAGAAGGCAGCCTTCTATATTCATTACACATGACAATTTCTGCTAGCTTTTGATCATTTCGGTTTGAATGTATATTGGAAGAAGAAGAATCAAGATACAAAAGTTATTTTTTAATTAAAATCAAGAAAATACCACTTATTCATAATATTTTCAGGAACTTTGAAATTTCAGTGTTAAACCTGTAATGCGCAGCTTACGTGCATCATATATAACAGGGACACACATTGCCGATGACAAACAGAACTGAGAAGAAAATTGCTCAGAAATAATACACAAACACACACACACAAAAGAAAAGTACATGCATAAAATAATATAAGGTAATAAATATTATAAAAAATATGATGCATACATCTGTACATTATGCCAAAAAATGTAACGCTATGTTGACTTTAACTCCTTAGCACTGATAAACATTTGCAATCTATATGTAGTAAGGGTAACATAAATTTTACGTAGAGTTTACTGTAGGTACTATTTAAAATGTCATACAAGGTATTACTTAAAGTATTATAGTAAATACCAAGACGAAATGGCATGCTAGACATATATATGCTTTACGCTTATACCGTTATTTCAAGTACAATACTCATAGAACACATAATGCCTTAAATTACGAGACAGCTATAAAACAAAATATGAAATAATTATGTACAGTATGATTATAATTATGTACAATAAGATTAATCAAGAACGCAGGTAACAAACCAGTCCTTATTTGTCTTTTCCTAGAAATGCGTAATTATCGTTTTATATGTAATATGCCACATAAAATGATGCTTAGTTTCGGTGATGATCCAGTGTCCAGTTAAATCTGGTTCTTTTCTTGAATTTTTTGAAAGCATTCGTGTTTGAGACTGGAATAGAAAAATTAATCTTAGGAAAGTTTATTTTTACATTTAATCAGCGTTTAATATTGTAAGTTCCACCACAACCTTTTAAATATTGCATAATATACACTCATGTTTGTGAAAATTGCAACACCAAGAAGGAATCGTCATAATTGAATGCAATTTAATACACAGTTGAGTGGTAGTGGTACAAATAAATGATTAAATGTTCAAAGCAAACAAACAAGAACAAGAGATCAGAATCAGTATTTTGTGTGGCCACCACGCGCCGCAATAAGTGCTACTACAC
>KK117931.1:864090-901704 GCA_000611955.2 Stegodyphus mimosarum | reverse complement strand
GTACAGATTGAGTTAACGTTTACCACTAGCAGATAACCACCGATAACCATACACGCCTCGCTACAGCCGTCTATTTATTCGGATCCATCAGCCGTTCAGAGGGCGCTGCTCAGCATACGCATGCGCTACAGATTTGCAATTCTAATCATTTGCATATCATGCGCTACTTTGCATTTCCTGAAAATTTCAGCTCACTCGCGTAAGTCCTTCATGGTGTTGCAATTTTCACAAACGTGAGTGTATTTTTGAGGAAAATGTTACGAATTTTAGACGAATGTTTGCAAACACTTCCTTGTGCATGGTCATATTACGCAAATAATAAGGCAAAGCGTTTTAAGGCCGCCCAACCGGGATGGTGGTTAGTGACTCTGCCGCACCGAAGGGCCCTGGTTCGAATCCCGGAGAAGGCATGGATGTTTGTAAATGTACAGTGTCTGTGTGGCATGGGACACTCTAAATATGCGTCGAGCCGACAGTTCTCTCGAGAGGTTGGGAGAAGGAGGCAGTCCTCTCGAGATGTAGGGGAAGATGTGTCGAAGACCCTCGGACCCGTCCCATCCCCAGGGTGCTCTTCATCAAAATTGTGGGGCGGAAAAGAGCAAAGTCGTCGTACTGTCACCTGATGGCGCTCAAGGCTCTTGCCAATGACAACGCAGTCTTGCACGCCTTGCCACGATGCATTTTGGGCTTGTTCTGATCTTAGTGTCAGGTAAGTGACATAAATAGCAACAACAACAATTTTAAGCAAATATTGACACATATCTTACCCTTTTTTGTATTCCATTTGTCACTCATTACAATGAAAAATTATTATAATACTTAGAATTTTCAGAGATCTATTTTTGTCAATCTGTGTGACATTTATCGGATTTTATTAGTGACACTTGTTGGTTGATAGAAGTTTTGATACGTAGGTATTTTTTGTTGTTGTTTTGTTGTGTCTATCTCAGCTTCGATCTGCGAGGTTTGGCTTTAGCTCTTAAATAAATTGGAGTGAAAGTATTTCGAATAGTCTGATTATTAAACTGTCTGACGCAATATTTCAGTTTGTGATATATCAAAAACATCCCAAACAGTTTTGAAGTAGGAAATATTATCAGAGCTTAAGGAAGAATTATAAAACTAATGTGATTTATATCAACGTGTAAGAGGCGCTATAAATTTTACACTAAGGTCGAAAATGCCGTTTCAGTGATCTAGACCAAGAATATAAATACGAAACTTTTTATGGTTTTGAAAAGTGTAAATATATTCAAAGAATTATTAAAATTCATTGTGTAACATTTTTATATAGCTACAATCATACATATGTTTGTAAATATTGATATGCTATGCGAATGAGATATAAATAAATTCTGAGTATTGGACTAATTTTTTGCAATAAGGTAACTAAGATTAATCCATTCATGGTATATTATCTGAGGAAGATTTAATCAGTGAGCCAAGGATTGAAATGTTGAATTTCTTTGAAATGCTGGAGTTGAAATTGGTTCCCTCTAGTTGCCAACAAAATACCTCAATTGTTTTGAGATAATTTAGTGTTATAAAAGCGTTTGGTTGTGCATAGTTATAACTCTTCATCATTTTTCTCTGATTTAAACAGCTTCCTACTGACTTGACTTAGCGGTTAATAGGTTTCTTTTTATCCACTAGAGTACATGACATACGATATATATATATATACATACATACATACTCTCACACTCACCTACCCATATATATATATATATATATAAGTGTGTGTGTAATTCAGTGTAATTAATCAAAAGATAATAATTAAATCAAAATTATATCAAGATAGATAGGCAAATATCCGACACGATATACTGATATCAAAATTAAAACAGAAGCATAAAGAGTTTAAAACTGAAACAAAAAGAATTTAATAAAATTGATAAAACCGATAAAAAATATAAATAATTATTGAACATTTCTTATTTTTTTTCAAGAAACAGGAGAGAGCTTTCAACAGAGCCATGTTTTTTAATTATATCTAGATTGTTGTTAATAATGGAAACATTTCAAAAATTAAATGTTAATTTCAATTAAGATGGTTTGGCTAAAATTAAAATAAAAGTGCTTTGAAAGTGAAACGTAGTAAATTTTTTGAACGTTTTACAGCTTGATTATTCAAAAATATATAACCTGCTCGAAAAATCAAAAGTATAAATAATTTTCAAAGATTATATAATAAACTGTCATGTAAGAAACTAGAATAACCTTTTGTAAAATCAGATGCAATTTACTAAAATAATTAACTAAATAAACTTTAGAGAACGAAATTTGAATAACAGTTATGAAAATGGAAAGCAATGTGCTAATAAATTTGGAAAGATAAGCACATAGGTACAACTAGGGAAATCAAAACCAATGTGCAAACAAATATTAAAAGCAAGCTTCTAAAGAAATGTTAATAAAATTTTGTATCAGAAAAATAGTAGAACTGCTAAAAGAATATTTGGAACAGAAGCTTAAACCATCTTACATCAAAATTATGAGAAAACGAATTTATGCAGAATAAATTAGCCAAAAATAAAATAAGTCATAATTTAAAATAATAATTTATGCAATAAAGATTCCAAATTGGGAAAAAGGAAAACCATGTTAAAAAACACATAAAAATGGAAGGCCTAATGAAGACCTAATGAAGACCTAATGAAAAACAACAAAATGTGGGGGAAATGTCAGAAATTTGGAAACAAATAGGATTAAATTGAAGTAATCAATTCAAATGTGTTAATTTGGATTGAATTTGAAAAATAAAATAATCCTGAATGAAAGAAACAAATCCATAATTTTGTTCATCTGTAACTCTCGAGAATGTTATTTCAAAAAAACTGTCGAGTTCAGCTGCAACTGGGAAGCTGGAGTAAAAGTAAATTATCAAATTGAAACCGGTAAGAACTGAGTTAAGGGCGCAGAAAGTGTTGAAAAAGTAATATTAAAAAATAAAAATGTTGCAGATTGCAGACATAGTTTTAATGGTTGGAAATTTAAAATAGTCAAATTAATTAATTTAAAAAATTAACCAATTTTTAAAAATAGTTTAAATGTGGAAGAAAGGAAAGAAACTTAACTTAAAAATATTTAAACCCAACTTAAAAGTTATTTTAAAAAATCGATTAAAAATTAATTCAATAAATGAACTTATAAATTCAATTAAAAATTAAACTAATAGAACTAAATTAATTTTTATTTCTACTTAGACATTTTTATGTGCGTGTAAAAGGAAACTTTGAGTAATATGTTCAACAGGGAATTGAAAAAGGTTTGAATAGGAAGTGAGTTAACGGTAAGAAATCTTCACCAAGTTTTTCGCGTAATAGGATAGGAATAAAAATGGCCATTCGTTGTTAACAGAGATAAAGGAACTGTTTACAATATACCTATATCTACAAATGTTACGCCTCCAGTAAATACCTTTACTTTAAGTATATCCTATCATAAGTGAACACAAATTAAATTTAAAACGACCTAATGTGTGATTTTTAATCTGGTTGATGATGGTGCTTACAATAACCTTTCTTCGACATACTGAAGTTTCAATGTATGAATTTAATGTTAGGAAAGTTGAAAAGTCTTTTTTACAGAAAGTTCAATTATTTAACTATTGGAAATTTTAAGATCAAGCTTGCTGTTGTTGTTGTTGCTAATCCTCGAGTCCAGCTTCTTCTAGACGAAATCCACGGGTTTATTCTCCTTCAAAAAGTCGTAGACCAGAATAGGAAACTTTAATAGATCATCGTAGGACAAACTCAGACACCTAAGAATATGTGCCGGAAAAGTCTGCTCATTATTACATTTCGGACAAATCGGGTGGGTTTTTTGACCTCCGTGGAATACAAAGCTTCTTAAATGGCCACTAAGAAATCGTGAGAGTGCCGTCTGGGCCCATCTGGCACAGTTCATAGCGAGGGATCTATGGAATTGTAAACGGTACCAAGTATGTGCCTGAGGAAAAATCCAAGTCATTTTATCAGTATAATTTTCTGGCAGAATACACTCAAGGTAGGTCAGACAATTAGAAGTAGCCAGAGCCTCCAGGTGACATAACTCATAGACGGAAAACAAAAGGCAGCCTCTGTTAGTCCAAAAACCTGAGCACCAGAGGTAGAAGACTGACTCAGCCCGTTTGTACTCATTAAATTGTATTCTTATACGAAAAGAAAAAGTTCGCAAAAGAAAAGGTTGAATAATTGGGGCCCATGAGAATCCTGTAAATTTTTAGAAGGCTTTTATTTATTTTTTAATCATGAAAAAGGGAACAATTAATATAAGTAATCCTTTTCTTAGAATTAACGATGCTCTTGAGTGCTGAAAATAATTTGTGAATTTGGATAAAGCAGTTATTAATTTCCTCTAAGAAAAAAGAAGTACATAGATTTTCAAATTCATAATTACTAACATAAATGTAATAGTTTTTAACTGCTCTGATAATATTTTTTATAAATTTTAATAAACCTGTAAGGGTCTCCTAACCATTTGGCTCTGTGCGACTGAAATTTAGTTTTGAAAACAATGATTTATCTGTATAGGGAAAGCAAAGCAATCTCAATTTGGTAACTAATTAATAGAATTAACCTAGCATTGTAATTACGAAGTGCTTTTAGTTAATTGATGACTTATTATTTAAACAAATGCTTTATCTATGTCTTTCGTTCCGTACAGTGTCTTTACAAATTCTTAGATAGCTTTGACAAAAATATTGTTACGTGCGTAGAGGTTCGTAAAGACTGAATGCGCGCAGAACCTATGATAGCTTGATAAAATTTATTTAAACAAATAACGCAGTTTTCAGTTCTGGAATATTCCACAGAAAATAGTCGTACACAGTAACACAGAGCACAATCAGTAGTTACACTTCAGACTACTTAGAACGTTAAACACAACCAGTGAAAAACGCATTTAAAGAGCGAAGCTAACCCGGAGATATCTCAGTGCTCCGAACTCACGTTGAACTAACAACTGAGAGCAGATACTCTATTCAGTCTTATATAGCTTTCACCTGGCATCCGAGATATTTCTAGTATGTTCTTCTTGAAATTAGAGGAAGGCATATGAGGGTCGAATTACGGTTACAGCTGCATAGAGGATCAACTATACTTATTCAATTACAATAATCATTGCAGTTACACAGGAACCGAACCAAATTCTTCACAGGGCGACTTAAGACGATTTCTCATCAAATTTGGCCGCGAACATTAGTTGGCAAAACCGTTGCCAGCTTAGCAATATTTGTGGCCCTGTATTCTTAATTTTTCGGCCAGCGTCTTCTCTCTAGAGTTTCATGTTACCTTATACAGGAGGATACAAAATTTTCACGTATAACTGCACTTAAAACGACTTAAACTGGCTTAAAATGTATGACAAATTCTTTTCAAAATATCATTTACTTAAGTTTAATATCATGATTATTACTCACCATAATGAAAATACAACTTATGATGGACCAATATCTTTTTAACACCATTTTTGCAATATGTTCTCTTTTTTGGCTAAAGATTTCAGACTGTGAATACCTATGAACTTAAAATCATTTTCAATATCCTCCACCCATTTCAACTGGGTTCCTTCCAGCATGTTTGTTTTTAACTTACAGTTAAATATTTTGATGGTTCTTATATCCGTTTTTGAAAGGCATCTTATACTGGAGAATCTTATATTGACTTTAATATATTGTACATTATCACTAATCGCTATACATCTAATATGATATAGGACGTTTTGGTGGTGCAATAACTAGGTATCAAAAATTGATAAAGTACAAAATGTTTATCTTACTTTAAAATGAATATTTTGAAACAATCAAATACGACCGCAAATAATAAACCCAAGCTCATTTACATAACGGAATTTAAAATTTCTAGTTATACTGTAGTGGAGATATAACACTTATCATATACACAATCATCGCTACGTAAATGACGATTTTTTGTACAAGATCCTAGATACCAGATTAAAGTCACAATAAACATACAAGTAAAGTCTTTATTCTAATCTTCCATTTAAGTACTGATATTCAAAATTTCAGATTTACATAATGAACTCTACAGATTAAGAAGAAGTGACAAATTCTTACACGGAGAGTCATTTTACAGGAGGCACCCGGAATTTAAAACAAGATTACTCTATGAAGAATAACAAGCGGCGAGTCAAGGTCAGATAAAATTATGCAACATGCCCTAACACAGTCACTTACAGTTTTAAAACTGTTCCTTCACGTTCGTAGAGGGAAGCCGTCGTCTCCAACACACTAAATATAAGTTCGGAATAGTCGCCTTAGAATGCGACGTCATGATAATCGAACATCATCAGTCGAAACGAGAAGTTGGCATTCTAAGTCTCTAGCTAATTATTAATCTGGAACAGTCTCTTTATAATGCATCGGAAACAGGAACACAACACTGGGATAATGGTATATTATGAGTGGGAACACGAAGCCGGTATTCTAAGGCGCTGTCTAATTATCAGTTCGGAACTGCCTCTTTTTAATATTTTGGAAATAGGAACACAGCACCCGAAACATCGCACATCATCAGTCGGCGACGGACCTTTATCTCTTAGCCCTTTCTCAAGTACAACCGAACACTTCTTCTGCGCACGGCAAAAATTATCCCTCAGTCATTTCTTTAACGTCTGTGAATCTGGGAGTGTAATCGTCTGTAAATTCATCAGTGGAGGAAAAAAATCCTTATAGTTCTCTCTTTCTAAGTCATCTGATAAATATTCTCAATAAATAATGATAATAATCAACTGCAATAAATATTCAATATATATTCCATAAAAAATACACCTCTGTCTGCTAGTTATCAACCACATTCTACTTTTGTACCTCCTTCTTCATTATCGCTAAAATCCTCATCCAGTTCAAAGCCAGTCAAAAGCTAAAACCCTAAGAAAGTATATTTTTTCGACATAATTCCCCCCATTTAACTCCAGACCTAATTATTAATTAAATGTCTTGATGTAACCACGCGACATTTGAACTTAATTGGTCAACCACAGTTCACCCCAATGTTTTCTGAACCAATTACAACAACGAAGAAATTAATAATTAGGCACCGCACATATTTTTCTGCATTGCATAGGAAAAAGCGAATAGGGCGTATTTCCCAATTCGCTAGCTGTGAGAATTCTTCGAAATAATTTCACTAACTGACAAAATGTTTCCCAAGATAATAATACGTTTGGCTCATCTTCGATTTATAGCTAATTCCAAGAGCTATTAAAAAATTATGCTATGTTCTGTGTAAAGTTTTTTACAGAGTTTCCGCATCTATTTACCTGATAAAACGAAAAGCTTTTCGACAATTTCGTATGTACATGGTCTTCTTTGAAGCGCAAGTCTGCTTCTTAGGCTGACGGAGGCTCGTACTTCATCAGGAAAATAGAAAGCTATCTCTCTGTCTCTACAACATAAGCAAAAGCAAAAGGATCCTTCGTTCACAATCTAGCATTTTAACGTTGCTGGCGCCTTCATTCTACGTCTACCGTTCAGCCTTATTCTTTCGGGATTTCCTGTAAAGGAGTCTACAACATTTAGAAGCAACCATGAAGCCAAAATCTCTATATAACACTAATAGGGTACAGGAAAGAATTTTACTTCAGCAGTTATCAACGAATAAACTTTTCTTAAAACTTCCTTTCGAATATTCCCAGTAAACTTTGGTTCTCTTTATTAGCATATAGGTCTCTAACAGTAAATGCTGCAACCAACATCAATCTGTTAATGTGGCACCGATACTCTCTATCTGATAGATATATTCTGAAAACGCTATTAAAACTCCATGTGTATTGTTAATACTCATATTTCGATGTGTAAAGTAATGCTAAAGCCCTGAAATATGTTTCAAGAAGAATGTGGAAAACACTGTAACTTCCCTTTATCTTCTTCCTTTCCCTTTTTCTTTTTAATTTTCAATAAACTTTCAATGCCAGGTGCCTACGGATATGAATTGCTCTGGCTGGTTAGTGTGCCAGAGATATATTAAATTTGCTTACAACGTTTTGATGGTGCCCTATGAATTTTTTCCTGTTTTGTCGTGTTAAGATAGATCATTAATCTGATTGGTATAGTGTTTAGAGCTTTACTGCTCATGGCTGTCTTGTCGTTGAGGGCTGGTTCGAATCTCGGATATGGCATTGATATTTTAAAGTGCATAACGTCTGCGCGACAAGGGATTACTCAAAATACACGACAAGCCAATAGTCCCTTCGAGTGGTTTAGGTAGTCGAATGAATTGGGAGCCCTTCACACTGCCCTGGGGATTATATCCATCAAAATTGGAGCAGAGCTAGACAGTTAGCAAGTTCGGCAACACGTAAATATCTTCGGAAATACACAGGTGCTTGCCTCGCTTCAACCTGTATGAGTTAATACAGGTCGTTTTCCAGATTGATAAAATTTATTTGATTTTTCTTTCCTTTAAACTTCGTTTTAGAAATTTAAAAGATCACAAAGGACAAATAAAACTTGTATGAGCATTTCAAAAGTTATATCACTTTTACAGTTAACTGCAGAACGAAGAATAAAGCTATCTATCTTTAGATTGATCAATTTTGAACAGGATTGAGTTAGACTGCTTCTAAATATTACCACCAGTTTTGTTTTATCCATGTTAATGTTTAAGTTCATATTTTTTGCAAGAAGATGAGGTTTCAGGAAATTTCTAAACTCCCTTGAACTAGATGATCGATGGAATGAATGATAATGCCATTTAAAGCAAAACAAATATGATCGCATTTTGAATATATGGTTTGTAGTATATATGTTAGAAACCAGAATTTGAGTGATTTCAATCCGTTGCGTAAAATAAATTGCAATTGTTTAAGTGAAAAGAAAAAAAAACTGTGTGCAATTATATAAGAAAGTAAATTAAAATGCATTAATATCCGGTATTACATAAATAAAACAAAATTTTCTACTTTTAATTGGATCAATTTAGTTCGTAAGTTGTTTTGGAAAACTGGCATGGTTTATTTTATTAATATCTTTATCCTTCAGGTATACTTCCAGTTACTAAATTCCTTAAATTGGAAAGACTTTTATGAAAGCAGACTGAATACTGAGGATTAGTTTTGTAAAAACAACATCCAGCATTTTATGCTACTGCTTTCGAATAAAATTCCTTCTAGTTAAACATTCATTATAGCGGATTTATTTTAAAACAAAAATCAACCTATTTTTGTAGATAAAACTCGCCGAGTTATGCGGAATAAATTTACTCTTTCTTGTCGTTTTTCTTTGTTTGCTGTCAAATTAAAATTTTCAAAAACAACTGGGAAAGATATGCTCTTTGTTCTGGCAACTTAAATGTTTCATCTAAATTGCGCCTAATATTAAATTTACAGCTGGACTTCATATTTTCGCAAAAAACAATTTAACTATACTTGATCTAATTATGAAGATTAAGATCTTTAGTTTTTTACAACAAGTATAATGATTACTTTATTAACACTCAATCTAAGAACCGATTTTTGAACCGAACCTAAAAGTGAGTGTTTTTTTACCAACTAAAATTCTTAATGAATTAAAATTTTTGTTTTCATTTTTCTTATAGAATCCATCACTGTTGATAAGGCTTCCTTAACATTTTGTATCTCATTTAAAATCTATTTTGTAGATGCAAATTCTTAACGCAAAATTTCCTTCGTAGAGCGCATTGTGCATTCCGAAATTTATCCTCTAGCAGTGGGTGATTTTCGAAATTGTTGTGATTTTCAAAATTGCTGTAATAAATCGAAATTTCGAAATTGGTGTAAGCATCTAAATCAAACTACTGAAATACACCTAAGCGTTACTACTCTCAATGGAATTATTTTTTTCTTTTAAATACTGCACTGTATTTTCCACGTGAACTCGTTTTCATCTGGACCTTTAGCTTAGATTCTATCAATTCTTAGCGATCTTAGTAAAGGTGAAGCTTTCCAGTATACAATCAAATAAATAAAACAAAAGAAGTTTCAAGAACTCTAAACTTCCCAATGTTTTAGTTCTAAGAAATGATACGTTAGCAGAGAATGTAAAGATTGGAAAACAACTGAGCTGCCATGGTTTCCCCATATGAGACTTAACCGATTTGCTCGAGGCAACAGACGTTTGGCAGTAATTTTTTTCGCTTGCTGTTTGTTGTGTTGGTAACAGCTGGCATCCCTTTTTTTCTGTTTTCCTGTAATAAGATATTTATTTTATACTAATTTATTGTATAGAGTTGTTTGTCAGAGTAGAAAGTTGTATTGTCAGAGTTGTTTCTCTTTGTCTACTTACTCGTACATTTATATTACTTAAATATACACATTTACCTACCACTAATTTAGAGTCTGGTCCGTTTATCTTGCAGCTTAAAAGCATATATTATCAACTTCCAAATAAAGGTTGTTCAGTTTAACAGGATATCTTTTATAGAAAATGTAAACATATACTACGGATTCATAAAGATTTCCATAAATAATTTGTTCAAATGAAACGGAAGTTCTAAATCTTAACTGAGATAAATAATTGTTCTTTGAGAAAGATGAACAGCTAATAATAGCCCAAGTAAGAAAACATTTTATAAGGCAAAATTCTCTTTAATACGTTGGAATATCACCGGACACCAAAAAAAAAACACATTCAGCAAAGCCTAAAACAGTAATTACAGAGGGAAATATCCGATAATGAAGCAGTCAAATACTCTGAAGTAAATTATTCGCAGTTTTTCACAGTTTCTGTTCACAGTGTTGTAAAAAAAAAGACAAAATTCGAAAAAAATTGTTCCTAGAAAGTTAAAAAATGCATTGTCTAGAAACTTATAGAATATTACCAAGTCAGCAAGAAATCGCCAGAGACCCGCTATGAGGAATTCTGTTCATGTATCTCATTTATGTGAACTACTTTTAAACGTCAATGTGTTCATTTAAACCTTCTAAAACATATATGAAATAAACACATAAACATAAGATAAATATAAATTTTAATGCAATATGCACCTAATTAATAAATAAAAATATATAAATACAATTATTACGCGAATTTCACTAAATAAATACAAATCCATGTATAGCATTGCAAATATAAAAACAATTATAGACACATAACTCTAAATACGAAAATATTTTTGGGGCAATATATATGAGATAATATGTGCTTGCAACATACACTAAAATATCACTTGCAAAACTTTTGTGTACATATTAAAATTTTTTTCCTACCCACATATTTGAATCTTTTCGTTTTCTATATTTATTCTAAATTATCTATATTCTGGCTGGCTGCAGTAATATTAACTTTCAGCTCTTCTACGATATATTTATTGTTTATGTGATTTGCTTTAGATATCCCATAAAATATAGTGAGACTGGTAAGAGCAGAAGAATCTACACGTCCACTGCGAAGAGGAAAAAAGGAAACATGGGAAAGTTCTGTATCTCCCGTTCTGCTGGGTCGATTGACGAAATTCAAAGTGCGTTTTTCTTGTCTTAAAAGCGCGACATAGTATATATATATATATTAGATTTATATATCGCATTAATCTAACATAGGTATTTTGACATGAAATCGGACTTTTTCTGAAATGATATGCCAATTTTGTTTCCATATTTCGATTCTATGACTCAAATTACGGCCAAATATTAAATTTTGCAAAATGTGAATAGAAATTTAACGAGAAATTTAAAAATTTACCTTGACATACGTTTTTCAGTTTGCGCCAAGTATAATTCACATGCAACCTATTTTTTTTTTCCTTTTTTCCATTTAAGACGAACGGGAAAAAGTCATCGTTCATACTTTCAAATAATTTTACAAAGTGAGTAAACCACATTCGGTGTTATTATCGCTTATAACAAATATACGAAATTTCAAAACTCACCAATATGTAAATTTATATACATCTTATTTAGAAAATTTGGAATCAAAAGTTCTAATTTTTTGCAGGTGTGCCTAGAAATACATTTACTTTAAGATAAGGTTAAAAATTTTATAGCTTATAATTCAAATTTTTTTTCGAAAAATTTAGAAAAATTATTTTAAAATACAAATTTTAAAAATAAATCATAAAAATAGCTCGTTTTTATTTGGAATGAACCTAAATTTCGAAATGTGAAAGGAAGAATGAAATAAGTTTAATAAAAAACAGATATCAAGAAATATATACCAAATTCGATTAACATCGAGACGCTAAAATTTTAAAACCTACTCGTGCGATTTTTACAAAACTTGGCAGTTTTGCATAATTTGAGTCTTCGAATAGAACTATGGAAACAAACATTGCATATCATTTCAGAAAAAGGCTGATTTTATGTAAAACTTCCTATATTAGAGCAATACTATATATAAATCTAATACATATCCTAAGTCACGCCTTCGAGTCATTAAAAACGCAAGCTGAGTTTCGTCAATCGGCCCAGTAGAACGGGAGGTATAGAACTGTTTCATTTTCTTTTTTTTTGCGCAGTGTACATATGATTCGATAGTCTTTACATATGATTCGGTTGCCAAAATATATCTTCAGCATCTAAAGGGCTGTTCATATTGGGGTTTATTTGAGCTAACGGAGACAACTGACGTAGCTGATCCATCTTCAAAACTAGTTTTTTCCTATAGGGCAGCAAGTTGAAAAATCTGAAG
The DNA here is from genome assembly GCA_000611955.2 of Stegodyphus mimosarum. Taxonomy (NCBI): domain Eukaryota; kingdom Metazoa; phylum Arthropoda; class Arachnida; order Araneae; family Eresidae; genus Stegodyphus; species Stegodyphus mimosarum. Next base: position 889,097 of record KK117931.1, on the reverse strand, counting down.
TGCAGGCAGAGCGGAGCTAGTTGACACAAGGATCTGAGTCCTTTAGCTCAGATAAATCCCAGTCTAAATAGCCCTTAATCGTAGAATCAGGCGAATGGAATTTTCACCATGGCTGATATACCCAATGTGCAAATAAGGGAATAAACTCCCAGGTTGTTTCTTACTAGATCTTGACGTCTATGGTTGTTTCATCTAGAACCTGACTTTTTTTTCGTTTCGAAATGACACACTAGTAACAATTTTTGCAAAATGCGGAAATTCGATGTAAGTCTTTGGAGATATCCATGCGAGATAAAACTGACCATACGCAGCTTCACTTTGATGAAAGGGAATACGCAAAATTCATTTACAGACAAAAATCTGTTCTGAAATGAAAATATCGTCACCGGTCACCGATAAAGCTCATTAAAAAAACAAACTTAAAAAACGTAACACACAATATGATAGTGTTTATCATTAGTTGTCGCAAAAGACTCATCAAATCCTTTTCTGCTTCTGAAAAGTTAATACTTCCCATCATCAAAATAGTTTATGAATTTCTTATGTCTAATGGATATAATTAATACCTGTGGTGAGTTCGAAATTACTTAGTTGGGACAATACGCTTAGTTAATACACTAACAATAATTTATTACTTAATGTTTTGTGAGGTAAATTATCAATATCAGACTATTTAGCCATTAAAACATCCACAAAATTAAATCACTTCAAGTTTATTCTACATCACTACTTGTGATGATTAAATTAAAATATGAAAACATAAATTTACCAGCCAACGTGGACCTGGTTTAACTCAAAGCTAAAAATGCATACAAAGTCAGTAATTTAAATCTAATTTGGCTACAGACAACAAGCCTGCACAGAATCTAATCCAAACTAATCTAAGCATACCTAATGTAATCTTCATTAATTCAAGCAGACACTGACGGAAACAGAATATAACCTAAATTTTTAATACCTATAGCAAGATTAGCATTATAATCTCCAACAAATTTTGTTTTATTTATAATCGGCAAGTAAATGGACAATAGGTCAAACTCTAACATATTTATTAGTAAATCTTTAAACTTTTTTTATTCTAAAACTTCTCTCAGATTTGAATAAATTCTGAAATAATCAACCCTTGCGGCAGAAAAGACAAAAAGAAAAAAACTAAATTAAATAAGATTTCGTTACAAAACTTGAGCATAAATACCATACTGAAAAAAATGTAAGAATCGTAGAATTACTGTTAACAGCAATAGATATTTACCTTAGAAATTATTTAACTTTAAGTTTATAATCACATTTCAACTGATACGCTGTAGCTTTTATATTAAAATTTTAAAAATGTTTTACTAGATTTAAGTATTATGAATTATGTTACGTCGTCGAACTCAAAGCAATGAAAATGGATTTAGATCTTACACCTCCACAGCTTCAGACTCAGCCGATCATGCCGATCACGAAATTAACGCCCAAAATTCTTAGTAGGCATTGAACTGAGAAATTCCATTCCATTTCATTTGACGTGCTCACAACTTGCGAAATTCCTAAGCAATGTCTGGTTGTGAACTCTCAACTTTATGGCCTCAGTTTAATTGAAATTTCCTAAATTCAAGATTATAACGACGGAAAGGGAAGATTTGATTTAAATTTCACAGCACTATATTGGTTTAACAGTTTATACAGAATAAAAACAAGGAAAAACCTTAAACTATAATACATGTTTTGGAATCAAAACTCGTGAACTGTATTCCATATATGCCGAAACTTTTATCATTATAACAGTGATTGTTTCTTAAAATAAAACTTATTACAATTCATTTGCATCACAGAGAGTCTGTAAAGGACTGTTTTAAATATTCACTCACTTCCGTATTATTTTATTATCTGTTAAATAGCTTCATATCATGTTAAAGAAATATTTTATTCGGTATTTCATCATAAGATACGTAGTTTTAATTTGTTATTAATTTTTAAGATTTTAATGCAAGTGCAAGGTAAAATATTATTTTTATATTTCGCAAAATGTCATTATGAAAGAGGAGTAACACTTTTATAAACAGAAATTAATTATCATTCTGATAAAACTTACAGTGTGATTAATAATAATGATGAAAACATTTTGCAAGAATGAATTTCATAGTAATTAAAGTCAGATTATAAATATTTTAAATAATACAAATCAGAATTTTTCCGATGTCATTAACTTATTCAAACGCGCAAATAATTTGAAAAGAATCATTTGTAAATCCGTGATCTTGGTTAAAGGAAAAGTTTAATTGATTTTTTAAATGATGCATGATGTTCATTCTGTCAGAATTCCATTGTATAAGTCTAGAAAATCTATCGATTTTATATGCCATTAGCTGAAAACTATCCTTTTAGAAGTTTAAAAATTTAATCTCGTTCGTTTGGTAGGATCAGAAATCTGAAATGGTACAGTGTCGTTAAATTTAGACTAACCTATAAACATCTGTCTTGCATATGCAAATTTGCTAAGGAAATTGATTTAAGAGTGTATTTATGAAAGGTGGAATCATTTAGTATTAAAATACCAATTAGTAAATTCCATTGTAAAATCAAATAAAATATTAGGTTGTTATTCATGAATGATTATATTAGAAAATATATGTAAAATGCATGTTCATGTATAGAATGAAAACTATATATATCAGTAAACTGCATGAGTTTTACTCATGAATACACAAGGAAAAAATTAAGAACAAAATATAAAGAGCATGCATACATATATTTACTTAAGATTTTTAAACACACATTTCTAAACTAGAAAACCGAAAACTCACTGAAACACCTGTGTACTTATCCAATGAAGAAGGCATATGAAAGATACAACGCTAAAGGTTGATTGTCAGTACTCTTTTTCAGAAGTTAGACTCAGAGAAAGATAATTTTTAAATTTTTAACGAATTCTAATATAAAAGAAAATATAACAGAAGTAATAATAATGTGATAATAAATGTAATAATAATCATTATTTATTATGGTGCCAATGATTAGAATTCAGACCTTGACTAATGACAGTTTAATTTTTAAAAATGTGCTTATTCTAAATTCTATATTCACATAAAATTATATTTTGCTTTGAAAAAAGGATTCTTGATGATAAGGCTACAGGCATTTTCAAATGTAATCAACAGCATCTTGTTTAAAAAATTTTTTGTGCATTTATTGTCATGAAATATATTTGGACATAAAAACACTTTTAGAATCAGTTTTATTTGTTTCCTTTGCTATACACAGAAAAGAGGATAAAATCTTTTAGCCTTTTTATCTAGAAAATTTTGCCGCTGTTATACGTTTATGTAGTAAGAGACAGCATGTTTTATTTACAATGCTTTTGATGTATTTACAATACCTTTGACGTGCTTAAAAGTATTAAAAACATATATAATGTACAATTTTGGAATCTGTGAAATGTACTTTGTTGCATATAAAATGAAGTTAAGTAAAATAAAGTACGAAAATACGGCGAAGGTAAAAATATACGCTTATGAAAGAAAAAAAAACTTTAAACCTTTGAATAGATTTCTTTATAAATTAATGAAAAGCTTCTCATATATTATTAATAAATGTTTATTAGGCGTTACCAATAAAAATAAGAATAAAAAAACAGAGTGAATAATCCTTAGTAAAAATTTATTTAAAAATCTAAGATTCAGTGTAACTGTTGTAATTAACTGAAGATTGGGGGCCCACTGAGGGGCAATACCAGGCCGAGCGGAAAAGTCGCTGAACACTAGTACTTCGGTCCGAGGTTCGAATACAGCGAACGGGAGGGCTGCACCAGCGTCGTCGTGATTTCCCGCATGTGTAACGTGTATACGATCCAGCTTCCCTTAGAATGTCCTCCACGAAGGCATCCCTTCCCTTAGGCAGGCAGATATCGTGTGCTTTGTCATAATCAAATAAACCACACCAAAACCATTGTAGATTGTAAAGAATTCCGTAAACCCTAGTCGGCGTTATTATCGCTTATAGCAAATACGCGATATTTCAGAATGCACCAACATATAGCTCGTTTAGTTTATTTGTTTATTGCAAAACGCTCAGGACTAATCTGCACAGGGGTGGGATTGCCTTTGTGGATAACCTTTCTAAGGAAAACCGATTCATATACAAGTTACAGATTGGGGAAACCACGAACAACACCCATGCAGCTAACCCATTTGCCGGGATTCGAATCCCGAACTGAAATACCACTGTTTACCGCCCGACAGCTGGTGGGCTCCTAATATATAAATTCACATATACCTTGGGAAATTTGGGATAAAAATTCTAATTTTTTTTTCAGGGAAGCCTAGAACTACATCTATTTTAAGATGATGGTAAAAGTCTAATAAGTTATGATTAAAACATCTTTTAGAAATATTTTAAAAATTACTAAAAAATACAAATTTTGAAAAATAAATTGGAAAATATCAGGGAACTTCATTTAGATTGAATCTAATTTATGAATAGTGAAAAAAGAAATCAATTAAATTTAATAAACAAAGAGATATTAATAAATATATACCGAATTCAATTAACATTGAGGAGCTAAAATTGTAAGAGCAAATGTTTTAAAAACTACTCGTGCGATTTTTACAAACTGATCATTTTGTTTTAATTTGAATCGCAGGATTAAATTTGGTACGTCATTTAAAAGAAGTTCGGTTTTGTGTAGAAATAGCTACCATTGTTCTAACATGTATACCATGTTAGAACAGTGCTGTACATATATATGTCTAATATATATCCGAAGTCGCACTTTCGAGACATGAAATACGCAAATTAAAATTCGTCAATCTACTAAGCAGAAGGGGAGATGTACAACTGTTGCTTTTTTTCGGAGCGAATATACATAATATTGTGATTATTTATTATTTTGATTAAATTAAGCTTTCCTCTCAAATCTTGCGATTCTCATAAAATTGTCATTTGGACTTAGAAGTATATATATTGTTTCGTGTGTACGGTTCGTAATAGATTGAATGTACAAGTTCGATAATAGGTTAATAAAATTTTATTCTTATCAAAAGAAATATATCAGAATTCTGGAATTTTCCTCAGAGATATTCGTATAAGTGTTCAGAATATCACGCAGTATAATCAGTAGTCATACTTTAAATTATTAAATACGCTAAATGTAACGCAATGCAAAGCGCATCTAAAGAAAAAGTTATCTCGGATATCTCAACTCACACGGAGCTAAACAACTCGCAACAACAATAACTAGGCAACTGAAGCAACTGAACTCAGACGCTCTCTTTCCGGCCTTTTATAGTTTTCAAGCGGCCGCGAAATATTTCTCGTTCTTTCTGTTTGTCGAAATTCATGGAAAGCAATAGAGAGGAATTACGGTTACAGCTAACACAGTGGTCAATTACATTTATTCAAGGTACATTACATAAGAAAATTACAACAATTTTAATTATAATTCTACTAAAACTATCTAAGACACTTTCTAACACAATATTTATGATCACATATCCTGGCAACCTGCCAGCGAAAGAATGGCTAAGACTCCATTCGACTCCAATTCAGATCCAGGTAAAAGAGCTGGCTGCGTTGAAATTTCTTTGATTTTTTAGCTAATTGCTCTGAATTTAACTTAAAAGAAGACAAGGAATTTAGAACTATTTTTTAATTGAAATTTAATATTTGTGAAGTAGTGAATTAGTCTGAGTCCAGCTCTTTGGGAGAATTAAATCAGTCTGATTTCAAATCTTGTATTTCCGAAGAATGATAGGAATGAGTTAGACCTTTTTTTTCAATTTCTCAGTTGCGCTAATATCTGTATAAATGTATAAGAAATAGCAAAATTAAAATAATCCATGTTAATTTGATTTAAAAATGTGTATAGTATTAATTATATCGAAACATTACGCAATTAACACTAATAATTTCAGATGTTTTATTCAAAATATTGAGAACGATTTTGTAGAACTGTATCAGTATCACGATTTCTTACTTACGTTTTCTTTTCAAGGACGTGACAAAATATTTTTTCTGTTTATTTTCTATCTGAAAATTAAAAATAGAAGGAAAGCATCGTTAATATAGTTCAATAAAATGCGTTAAATTAAATCCTCGTATTTGCAAATTGAAGGTGTAACACTCTTTTACATCATTTCCTTTTAGAATTCATTGCACTGATTAATTCGGAATGATATCTACAAATTAAGCATTTTAGGAATTAGTATTACACTGTTAAAAACATCCATACATTCTGGAAACGGGCAGATAAGAATTCTATCGAAATAAATGATCGAAGTATTAAATACCTGAATAATCTATACGGCTCGAACTTTATTCATTCTTTCTCCAAATGCTTACGATTCGAGATCACGAACTTTGCGAACTTCTTTTTCGCCATCGATTGATTTAGTTGCTTCTTTATTTAGTTCTCTTCTTCGGCATGAGAAACTTCAAAGAATTACGAAGGCTCGCTATCTAGCTCTCTGTCTCTGTGTCGGCAACAAAAGGGATGATTGTTATTTTGTAAGACTGTCACGTGCCAAGCCCTGCTGTGAAGACGCCATTTTTTCCTTCTGTCTTATTCGGCTCTGGATAAAAAGTGCTGATTTATACCTTAGTGGAACTATAGCAAAGGCTTATATATTTGGTAGCAGAGAGGTAGTTTGCTCTCTCATTCCATTCTGGTTGAGCTTTTATAAATATAAAAGCGGCCGGGGCTCGTAAAATCACCATTTCGTTAAGGCTAAACTGTTGTTTGAGTGTCTATTACTTCCAATTCATCTATTTGTTATGTTACTGGACTGTTTCACATAGAACGAAAACTTTTGTTCTGAAATGGAAAACTTGGAAGCTTTGACCTGATTGTTTTCAATTTTTAGGACCGTGTTTTTAGACACGAGGTTTTATGTTTTTATAAGCTTTCTTAAGCTCGACAAATAGACTCTACAACACACACTTCATGAAATACAGTCACCTCTCGATTAACCGATGAAAAAGTACTATCTCAGATCGTTGAATTTAATCGTTAGTTTGATTGTTATGCGAAATAATTTGTTAAGTTTCAGTTCATTTAAGGTAGTATTTTTAGCTGATATATTTGTAAAGTTCTACTGTCCTTCTGTTGTGTAGAATCTTGAGAGATAGTGATTGCACTGATGAAGGGTTAAAACTGCCTTTTATTCAACTCTTTAACTTATTTACAATGCGTCAACTTGACGCTAACATACTACGCCTCAACTTGGGCGGTAACTGAAACAGTATACTCAAACTTAAAATAAGAGATAATCACAAGTAGAAGAATTAAACTACAGGGCTCATATAATCTTGCAGCCTATAGCGTGTAGATGAGTCTAGTGCAGCAACATAATAGCGATTAAGCCAAGCCAAACCAGCAGTAACTGTTAAACAGAAGTTTGCGTATAAGCACGCACGGCAATTTCCCGGACTCTCTTTTTCTCTACTGGAACTTCGATATTTAACTTATTCTTCCACTGATAGAATTTGCATTTCTTACGCGCGCTAGCAAATTTATATATTCTGGCACTGATAATTAGGGGAGTGAAGGCTTATAGGAAAGTAACTTAAAATTAACTGGTTATTTAAAATAAATATAAATCTCTACATATTAAAGTGTCAGGATAGCAAATAATAAAAGATAAAATTTTCCCTACTGTAGATAATTCTAGACTGATGACATTTTACAGTAATAAATTTAACAATAAAAGTTTTGCATTATTTGCAACCCTTGCTTCAAACCTTCATGTTTTTAGACCTTTGCTTTTTAGATTTACTTTTGCTCATACTTTGATATCAGACCTCTTGTGACATAAATATTTGTTATTGATATATTAGGGACAAACTCAGAAAACTATCGGCAAAACAATTCCGTAAGGAGTTTGATAAACATAATAGTATTTATTTTGGTTTCTATTACTTAATTAAAAAAGGAAACTTTACCACTTTACTCGTTGGAAACTTTAGCACTATGAAATTCGACTTCTTCCATTTTCGTTGAGTACAGAACAGTTAAAACAATATGTTAATTTCAAGGTATGGCTTAGTAACAGTTAGTATCACTTGAGTTTAAATTATCTTTCTAACTGCAAGTATGACCTTATTTTCAAAATATGGTGTCTCTGTAAAAATTTCTTTGAAAAATGTCGCTACTATTTTTTAGAGTAATTTGTATTTTTCCACTCTCATTTCGTAAAAGGAATGTTCATTTTTCTTTCACCAGTTTTGCAAAATAGACCATTGATTTTTTTTTGGGAGGGGGGTAATTATGCTATTTTCCATTCTTCTTGTATATTATTTCAAACATTCTTCTTCTTGCATTCCAAATATTACTGTGCTTCTATTCTTCCTGCATATTCTTGAAATATGTTTTATAATGATGTCTGAAAATTACTAATTTATCAAACTTGTGTTTCCTGCAAGAGACGGATTCGAAATTTCAAAGTAGCTTTAAAGTCAAGATCTTGATGAGATAATTTAAATATAATTGGTTGATTTATTTTAATATGCGTATTCAGGCGAACGAAAGTGTAAAAACACAATAATTCGAAATGTGTAAGACAGTAGTATCATACGAATTTCAGAGGAATACCTGAGAAGATATGGGATTTGTGTAAAAGTGAAAGATGTTTACTGCCTTCCTTACAGCAGATTCTTACCTTACGTTAGAAATTCATAACATGTAACAGTTTTCAACACAGCTAGAATTACAAAAGTTCAACGTCACGGTTGTTCATATGAACGAATATAGAAATAAAATAATCCTGGGAACAAGACTCTGTAGCAACAAATAGAACATTAAACGTAAAAATATAATAACGTAACATAACGTAAAAGGAACAAACGTATGGTGGTATGGAGCCCTGTGCGACCTACATTAAAGCCAATACTAGGCTTTCCTGGAACGCAGTTTGCAGCCATAACAGCCTGGCTATTTGTAATAGTAGCAAGCAGATTAACTACGCAAAATGGAATTAGCTGCAAAGTGAAATCTAAGCACCGCTCCCAAGCGGCACTCATTTTTTCATGCGCGACTCCCATGCGAAACTTCACCAACGGTCATTGCTCTTGAAAATAGCACACAGATATGGTACAATCAGTGGGCACATTATCATTGAGGGTTCAGCTGTGACTTCTGTCACCCCCTGGGAGGTGACTCAGGAGAATTCCTGGCAAGTAATGGCTAGGAGGTGTACTTAGGCTGACTCAACCACGGAGGCACAAAATCAGTCTTCACAGGACTAGAACCATCGTCTATTCGGTGGTCTGTTCAGGCTCGGCAGGAACAGTACTGGTACTGTCTTCTCCGTTCTCGGAGCTGTGGTCTTGCTCTATATGGTGGATGGTAGGGGCAGTGTAAGTGGATTTGATTCTGCCCCGTTCTCTATTGGTTCGCCACCACATGCCCAATGCATTACAGAAAAACAGATTATATGATATTATTTAAGCACCCGCAGTGGTGTTCAGGTCGCAAAGTTGCCCATGCATAACTTTTAAGCTTCCTAACGGATTGGCGACCCGTATGTAGGAAGTCTTCGTAAAATTTGTCAGGCATGGAGGGCATTGATCCACTCGAATGCCAAACTGTGAGCGCTGCGCCCACACTGACCGTCCTCGGCGGGTGGCTGTTAATTCATGTTAATGGAGATTACGAGCCTAGGTAATAGGGCTCCCGACTGAGTGAAATTATGAATTTCGTCGCGTGATGTTGAATAACGTCTTTCAATGTGGTCAATGACATCAGCTGACCTGCGACTTCAAGTAGGCCCAAAATCAAAAGTCAGAAGATGTAACATCTCTCAGTTATTGTCTCCTTATGCAAGAAAACGCAGCTGAAGATACAGCCATTGTCGAATGTCGATTGCAGCAGATGAAGGGCAGAACCTGCACAGAAGCACCTCATCGAGCATGTATGTTTACATTATGGCGCATTGTCTCATTTATAAGGAAGGAATAATGCTGTCTCTTAAAGCTCTGAACTTACGTTGGATTATGATATTATTAGTTCGATTTGTAACTTTGTGGACTTTCATAAAAAATAAAGAAAGAGGAGGAGTATAATGAATCATGCAATGAACAAGAACCAACCCTTCTTCTTTGGCTGATGCAAATGAGTTTCTATAACTGCGTGTATTTTTTCTGTCCTGAAATTTCCATTTATGTGATTTACGCTTCCGTTAAAGCGCAAAAAGAAACCTCGTAAGTACACGCAACGTTTACCAGCCATTCTTCGTTGATTTATATCTACTGATGAAAATAATTTTTAAATTTATTATATCTCACAAAATTACTTCGTTTGATTTTCTGTACAAAAAGGACTTGTAAATAGCCCTGAGGGATTTTCATAGTTCAAGGTAACAAGGCTGTAAGTCATATATCTCGCTGTTTCAGTATTATGCAGTTATGAACATTCCATGCACAGATAATGTATTAGTATACTATTCCCAAAATTAAATATCCAAAACGTGTTTTTTCTCTAGTATGGAAAGCGGCTTGCACTCAGCGTACTAAATTCAAGATTCAATGAAGTTACATGGGAAAAGCTCCTGGTAAATCCAATTGTGAGCAGAAATGAAGCAGCTATTTGCCGTTCTTATGCAAATTGGGCAATGTTTCCACTTAAGTCTGTACTGCAACAAGAAATATAACTTCAGCTTTCTTAAAAGCTGCGCACTAAATATTTAATACAAGAAATTCTCTAACTACCTAAATGTAAGTTAATTGGAGCTAGCTGCATTGTCCTGTAATTGCAAATTTGAAAAATGTTTAAGAAAAATAAATTATAAGTAAATTAATTTATGTTATTATATCCGATAAAGAGTTTGCCTCTTTGAACAATGCTGGCATGCATTCCATTCTTCTTCTTAAGGTTAAGCATACCTAACAAATTCCGCTAATTTTAAGCCGTATTAAATATTTTAAAACTCGTATAACAACGTCTTTCCGCATCAGAGATGATGAGGAAATAAAGTTTCTCAACGAGCTTCTGTTCAAGATGTATTATATTGGACTTGCTGCGTTATATTTTCACTCTAAATATGACTTCCGACAGAGAACTTTATCAAAGCAAAATGTAAGCTTCTTAGGTTACACCTATATTTTAATATAGGGTTAATTTTGGTTTTTAATTCTAGCTGCTTTATAACAATAAAATATATATTAATATATTTCAAAGTCTAAAGTAATATTCATATTGTTTTGTTTACTTCAAAAGATACTTAGACGAAAAGAATAATTTTCGGGCAGTAGTTCACGCGCGTTTCTTGAGCATTGCTTTAAAAATCGTTAGAAGATTTAATTCGTTATTTGATTCCTCAGAACACATTTCCAAGTATTTAGAATTAAGTTTCATCTGGAGTTTTGTAACATTTTAACAGATTCGTTTAGGAATGATTATGCTGACATAAATGGGGTAAAAAAAAGGAACATTTCTGATTTTGCCTTTCAAAGAATAATTTTATTCCTAAACTTCAATAAATATGAAAGGGAAGCAAAGATTTAAACTACGTTTTTCGCTTTTGGGCGTGAACATCCCGTAGGCTTCTCTAGGAACGGGAGTTCTACAAACGTTTATAGCTTCGTTTGCGGCTGAGACGTGTAATTATTCTGGAATTCTTTTCGCTATTAAAAGCATTTAATATTTTTCTGAGTCTTTTTGTTAATATTGCATCGTGCTAATTGGCATTATTGAATTGGTGAATTTTCTGTTACTTTTGTATCACCTGAAATTGAAATATGAGCACGCGATTTATGTCACATGCTTCCTCCCGGAATACATTTTTTCAATCTTTTCAAAAATGCGTTTTGGATTTTATTCTGGTTCCTTCGGAAAAGGCAGTTTTGTATAAATTGTGCTCTACAAATATATGATCCAATTACATTGTACAGTCATCGAAATTTTCTTCATTATTCTGATAACATAATTGGCTATCAAATTTAGATAGTAATTAGAAAATCCTTGATTTTAATCCTAGAGGCTCACTGTTGATTTTCCCCATTTCTCTCTTCGAAAATGTAAACAACTTCGTCTCGTCTGTAATACCCAAAGGAAAATATGGACAGAAATTGGTTCATCATATATTTTGCCGCCTCTTCCCAGCTGACGTTTCAGTATCGCTGTCTTCATGCGTGCTCTTAGGCTGTGAATAATGACCACGTCCATCGACGACATGAAAGAATATGGTTCCAGTTTTGACAGAGGCATACATGATTTATCCTATTTCTTGACTTTTATTTCAAATATTCGCAACCAGTTAAATTTCATTTTTTAAAAAGAATTAAAAATTTAAGAAGCAATTTTATTATTATTCTCCCAGAAAAGAAAAGATGGAAACATTCCTTAAATGCATTTCTGATTTAATAAGTATTGGCTTAGACATAGAAAAATCGTTGCCATATACCATTAAAGAGGTTACAAACTTTTATTTCTAAATTCGTCATAAATAAAATTTTAATAGGAATGGAAAGATTAAGACGAAGAATTTTATGTTGGAATTAACTGGAAAAAGTGGTATTTTGATCAAATATGATGTTGTAAAAGAGTCTGGATAGGATAGTGGAGGGAATGTTTTTCTTTTCAAAGTTCCATTTTGATTGATTACTTAACATTTTGATTGAGTACCCAGCGTATGATTTTCACTTTGTTTCAAGAGAATATCCTTTTAGTATTGAGTCTGTTTTGAAGAAAACAAGAATGTAGATCCTTTTCCTATTATTTATAAAAATATTCCTTAATTCTGAAAGTGATCTGCGTTTTCATTATGAACTAACATCCATCATTTTTGTTCGCAACAAATGTAAGAATCGCTCTTCAGAAATGCAGCTAAGTTTAAATTTCTTCATTTCGTAAATGAATTTAAAAATTAACAACACATAATAATCTAAAGATAAGAATATTTTCTTAAAAGGTGAAATACCCAAAGTGAATATAATGCAGCAGGAAACCTTAAATATGATTGAGGAACATTAAAACCTTTACGGACAGCAAACGAACTTCACAATTTTCATGCCAAAGTCCTAAATATAATTTATCTTGTAGAGACGTTAGCTAACTTTGAAGCAGAAGACTTGAAAAATTAGCAATGCCCTCGCTGGGACTCGAACCTCGGACCTCTCGAATACGCGTCGAGCGTGCTGACTACTACACTGCGAAGGCATGCGTAAAAGACGGGAAAATACCTTATATACTCCCCCTTAAAGAGCGACTGGGGATTAGAGACCCCAGATGCCAAATCTTGGTGGTGAAGAATCATCATCCACTACCTTTTGTAGTTCGGGCGTCATTGTAGAGACATTAGGTATTTTTTGAAGTAGGACGCGTGAAAAATGAGAAATGCCCTCGCCGGGACTCGAACCACAGACCTCTCGAATATGCGTTGAGCGTGCTGACCACTACACCACGAAGGCATGCAAAGAAGGCCATGAAGCCATGCAGGAGAAGTTCCTTTTAATGTGTCAGCTGCATAGGTAAGAAATAAAAATGCTTATGTCTGTTATATTTCATACACATATTCTCTGGAGAGTACATGTTGACTGCCAAAAAGTTTTTTTTATTCCTATCGAAATTCGACAAATGAGGAAAGCTATCGAATTTTCCAACCACAATCTTCACGCACACAGTATATCCAACAGAGAGTTGGAATATTAATGTGTCTGGGAAATTAGAGATATTTTATCATCAACATAAATGATGTTCTATCACCACATTGTATTTATCATACATGTGTGGTCCCTGTATCATGGTAAATTTCTAGGAGAAGGCACGTTTGCGAGTAAAGATGGTATGCATATGCTGAGTAGGCAAGGACAGCACTAGACCCACGTGTAGAGGCGTTATATACATGACTTATAGTACAATTGATATCTGGAGGAGGCAAGACCTTTGAAGCGGTGTAGGAAACATGTTCTAGAAATAACAACCTAAACATGTGGATAACATTTTTTGGAGCACGAGTAGTAAATCGGAAGTCTTTCGTAGCGCGCCATCTGCATTTTTATTTACACATTATGGCAAATTCTTGCCCCCCTCTGTATCCCATTATCTCCCTGATAGATTACTATCCTTTTTTTCTGTATTTCTTTGTATCTTCTGTGAGTTGCTGCTAAAGGCTTTTGTTTCTGCTCCAAGATAAGCAATTCCTATAGAAAGCGCTTATCAATGTTGAAAAGTTCCTCACTTATTCTGCTAAATTAAATGTAGAGGAACCTAGTCAACTCTTAAGCAAATTATCGCTTAGTCCAAATAACAGAGATCTATTTACCTTTCACTTCACTCAAAATAAGATGAGCAGTTGGCCCCTTTCTTCGGGCTTACAACAAAGCTTCCAATTAGGTTTAACTCAAAAATAAGAAATAAAAACTATCTATAACTAACTAAGAGATTTAGCCGAAGCTAACACAGTTCTAACGTAGTTGACCCTTAGGTTAAAACTAGATTAAATGTATTTGATATTTTTTTCCGATTTTATTGCTTTTTTTCATAATTATTTGACACCTTGCTTTTCTTAGAAAAAACCTTTAAATATGTTTCGTGTTTCTGGTGAGGTATTAATTACCCTAAAATAAAAAAAATAATACTTATGGAAAAAATTAAGTTTTAAAAAAGGAACATGAACTAGAATTTGCGCAATGCTGAGATAATTTGGCTAATGATGATATAAATAAAAATGAATATAGTAAACACTAAGAGCTTTAATGACGACAGCGATACAATAGTTTATCAAAAACGAAAGGTACGGCGTTTTGAACTTGACACCGATGATAACGCAAACACTTCAACGGGAGAAGATGATTGTGTTAGTATTACAATGGAATGTATACATGTCCATTAAATTTTTTAATAGGAGCAAAACTGACAGGTTTACAAAATTCTAATAGCTTTGAACCGATTCAGATTCTTGAACTATACTTTTGACGTACTAGTTTGTTCAAGAAATAATAAAAGAAACAACTACGCAAATTTTGTGCTGTTTATAATGAAAAATGAAGGATCTATATGGCAACTCTGACATGATGCAAATGAAAAGGAATTCTTGGCTTTCCTAGGACACATCTTAAATATGGACCATTAAATGTTGCGACAAAAATGAACTTTATGGATTGCTTTACAAGATATTGTTAAATACAAATGAAAAATATAACTGTTATTTATTTTGTTGTTATAAATTTGCATCGCAATTGTATTAATTTAGTTTTAAAATGTACAAGCGGTTTTTCTAATGACAAAGCATGATCTTCAATCTTTCACATAGACAACGCGCTTGCAGTAATGTAACTATGTAAATTCCTGGAGTAGCTGGGTAGTAATAATCCTGAGTAATGTTGTTACTTTATACATTTCCAGTAAGAAATATGTAATAAAAGTTTAAAAAAATGTAGTTTTTTCATTTTCAAATAAATCAAATACTTCAGTAATATAGTTCTGAATAAATTTGCAGGAAAATTTTCAAACTGTTAATATGAAAAACTTCATTTCAATATACGGAGACTTCATTTTCCTTACATCATTAACAAAACTCGAAATTATTGCATTAAAATGTTTTTCATTCGGTTAACCTTTCAACAAATGTCATGGATTTACACATTCCTTTAAAAGCAAAAATCTAATTAACAACAAAAAAGCTTTTTAATCATTTTAGATATATGAGTTGACCAAACACGCGATCTAAATTAAGTTTTAAAAGAACTGCTAGAAATCTCGCATTTTCTGTTGTTAAAAAAAGTAATCCATTAGCATTAACGACATGTGAGGTTAACATTTGTCGCGTGAATTCAACGCAAGAATAAAAAAGCTTTCAAATAATCATTAAACGCGATGAAAGAATTCTTTAAGAAAAGCAAATTTAAATTATTTTCAATTATATTCACATGAGGGTGCCAGCAAATATATTCCTAAGTCATGTAACTCGATGTTTCAGTATTATGCAGTTATTAACATGCCATGCACAGATAAGGAATTAGTATATTGTTTCAAAAGGTGAATAGGTAAATCCACTTGTGACCAGAAATGAAGCAGCTGTTTGCCGTGCGTATGCAAATGGCAATTTTTCCACTTACTTTTGTACTAGAACAAGGAAATACAACTTCAGCTTTCTCAAAAGCTGTGCGCTAAGTATTTAACACAAGGAATTCTTTCTCTAGCGAAATGTAAGTTAATTGGAGCTAGTTGCATTGCGCTGTAATTGCAAATTTGAAAAATGTTTAAGTTTCCGAAAAATAAATTATAAGTAAATTATCTTATGTTATTATATCCGATAAAGAGTTTGCCTCTTTGAACAATGCTGGCATGCATTCCATTCTTGTTATTAAGGTTAAGCATACCTAACAAATTCCGCTAATTTTAAGCCGTATTAAATATTTTAAAACTCGTATTCTGTTATAACAACTTCTTTCCGCATCATAATATCTGATGCGGAAATAAAGTTTCCCAACGAGCTTTTGTTCAAGACATATTATGTTGCACTCGTCATATTATATTTGCACTCTACATTTGATTTCCGAACGCGAACTTTATCAAAGGAAATCGTGTGCTTTTCAGGTTAGCTTGATTTCTTAATATTGAGTTAATTTTGTGTTTTGATACTAGCTACTATTTAACATTAAAATCTATATTAATATATTTCAAGGTATAGAATAATATTCATATTGTTTTATTTCCTGCAAAAGATACTTGGAGGAAAAGAGTAATTTTGGAATAGTAGCTCACGCGCGTTTATTGGGCATTGCTTCAAAAATCGTTAGAAGACTTAATTAGTTATTTAATCCCTCAGAACACATTTGTAAGTATTTAGAATTTAGTATCTTCTGGAGTTTTGTAGCATTTTAACAGTTTCGTTTAGTAATGATTATATTGACGTAAATGGGGTAAAAAATGGAACATTTCTGATTTTGTCTTTCAAAGAATAATGTTATTCCTAGAATTTAAGAATGTCAATAAGTATGAAAAGGAAGCAAAGATTTAAACTACGTTTTTCGTTTTTGGGGGTGAACATCCATGGGAAAAGATGCAAAGTACTCCCACCCTTTTTCTCCTTGCACCAGATTTCTAGAGAGGATTGTCGGCTGGACATATATTAAGTGCTCCTGTACCGCACAAAGAATATACAATTGCAAATATCCAAGCTATCCCTTCAATTCAAATCTTGGGCTTAGATTAATTCCTAGGCTTAGACCTTCGCTAATCACTATACAATGGGGAAGGCATATACATTTACAGTCAACTTTTCGGACAAATATTTATGTACTTCCTAGTAGATTATTCATCGTGCCAGCTCATCGAGATACTCAATATACGGACAGGAACTCGTGAAAATCAGCAAAGAGGTAACGGGAGGTTATGTCAGCATAATCTAATGCAGAATACATATTTAAATAGCTTTATACAATGTAATTTATAAAGAGCGAGGTCAGCAACCGTAAACTTGATGCAAATCATAAATCATAATAAAATTCCAGGGGCTTTATTTCAGGAAACCTATATACTGAATAAATGCATTCTAGGAATTCCTATGCCTTACAGAGCTTTCTATTCTGATTCAAAACTAGCAGCCATACTATCTAATGACCGCTGAATCCAATAATAAAAGACCAAACAGATCACACGATTATGATCTACGTTAATGCACAAAATATTAAATTATCAATTACCAATGTTTAATCCCTCCCATTCAATAGGTAATTTCCTAGCACAATTAAATACAGCCAAATTAAGTGTATCAGGATATTCGTTGTTAACTAATTACACAGTCCAGTCACATTTATGTGACCATCTGTCAAAAGCCAGAATAACCACCTTTCGCAGAGCGGACTGCTGCGAGACGTGCAGGAAGAGAGTCACATAGGTCCCTGAAGGTGTTCTCTGGGATGTTGAGCCATGCCGACTCTAATGCCGTGGCCAGCTGCGCTAGATTACGCGGTTGAGGATCCATGGCGCGAACAACTCGATCGAGATGGTCCCACAGATGCTCGATTGGGTTTAAGTCAGGTGAGTTTGCTGGCCAGGGGAGGACGGTAAACTCATCCTGGTGCTCTTCGAACCACGCACGTACACTGGCAGCTGTATGGCACCTCCCATTGTCCTGCTGGAAGATGCCATCATCCTGAGGAAAAACAATGCGCATGTAGGGGTGAACATGGTCCGCAAGGACAGATGCGTACTTGTATTGATCCATTGTGCCTTCCACAATGATCAGTGAACCTAGAGAATGCCAGGAAAACATTCCCCAGACCATAATGCTCCCGCCTCCAGCTTGGACCGTTCCGGCAATGGTTGCAGGGTGGTTCCTTTCAGAGGTTTCACGCCTTATACGCCAACGTCCATCTGTCCGATGGAGCATAAAACGCGATTCATCCGAAAACGCAACCTGTCGCCACTCAGTGGACGTCCAGCTGCTGTACTGGCGTGCAAATTCTAGCCTTCGCCGTCGATGAACAGCAGTCAGCATAGGTGCACGAACCAGGCGTCTGCTTCGGAGGCCCAGACGCAGCAATGTTCGCTGAATAGTACTTTGGGAGACACTTTTGGTAGCCCCTTGGTTCATTTTGGTGGTCAGTTGCTCAACGGTAGCCCGTCTATCTGCCCGAACGCATCTCCGCAACCGTCGTTCGCCTCTGTCATCTATGGCCCGTGGTGCACCACATTTGCCACGTCGCTGATTTTGGACAGTCCCATTTTGCCATGCACGGTACACTTTTACCACGGCGGCACGCGAACAGTTCACAAACTCAGCCGTTTCGGAAATGCTTCCACCCTTGGCCCGAAAGCCAATGATCATGCCCTTTTGGAAGTCGGATAAATCGCTTCGTTTCTGCATTACGCCAACGATTGAAATGTTTTCCGAAGCCCTCGCACACCCTTTATATACGTTCAACTGCACTGTGCTGCCACCTGCCTTCTGTGATTGGTTATTTAACTCTGACATGGAAAGTACGTGGTGGTCACATTAATGTGACTGGACTGTGTATTAACTATAACTTGAGATTATTAACTATATCTTCAGATTATTAACCTCATATTCTTGCTAATTTATACTGGCTAAGAGACTAACTGCTTTAATGCGGATGATGTAGAACCCACACACAGCAAATCTAGAGCTAAGGGATGGCAGATATTACAATAACATCTCCTATACTGGCAGTGCAGCTTCAAAACTGGCAAGTTAGTGAAATCGTCACGCTGATTGTTCATAAATTAACTGAAGCAGATTTTGGGATAACTATTCATTTTGCCGGCAGAGAAATATTCAGAACGTGTTACTGTGGGTAAGGAAAACTTCTTAGTTCAATAAGACCAGTAGCATATAAACTTATTCAAGATCTTGAAAAATGTGGAATAGTAGACGAGTTAGATAATATATAACATTTTCTAATAGAAAAACGCATACAGAAGCATATATACTAGCGATTAGCCTATAAGACTAAAGATTTTACATCATCCAACTTTACCACCTCGTGGAATCCAAAGCTCACAACTCTTTGGAGCAAAGTTAGAGCTTCTTCTTAAGACAGCCCAACGGAAAATTCAAGATAAATTAAGAAGCGGAAGAGGATAATTTATAGAAGAGGAAGAGATTTGTTTAAAAAACAGATTGTTGCTTGCAAACTCTGAATCACAGAGAACACATTGCACAAATTTGAGAGAAACATAGGGTCAAACGCAAATCATAGTGCGTAATAAAATAGTTAGAGCAGTGCAGATAGTTCAGAACTTAGCTTCAGTAGCAAATAATAACCGTAACGTATTCAAAACAGTTCGCAGGGCTTCATTTGCAGCCGGTGAGGATGAAAAAGATGATCCTCAACAAGCAGATTTGTGAATTATTTTTCATAACCCTCTGTGGAACACTTAGTAAGAACCATGATAACACTAACACGTAGTAGGAACCGTGATATCACCATTATTTTTACCAGTTTCCAAATACATGAATTCCTCTACTTACCATTTAAAATACAAACCTTTCGAGATAAGATCTTTTCATATTCCATTATGACCTTTAGGTTCGAAATTATTCCAAAGGTATGAAATATTGGAATATTTTAACATTAAAACACCTATCGTTCCTGCAAGTTTCATAAATACATTTATTTCTTGAGTATATAGATTCAAGAAAATGAGATGTTTAAGGCATAAAAGAGATTAAAAAATCTTTCTATCTTCCTACTTATCTGTCAATCTATGAATATACATAGACTTAAGGCATAAAAGAGATTAAAAAATCTTTCTATCTATCTACTTATCTGTCAATCTATGAATATACATAGATTTGTGTGTGGGGGGGAATTCATCTAATGATTTAAGTGTTTAGTTGCAGATGCGAAAAATCACATAATCATTTAGTCATGGCCGGAATTGTGATAAACATCGCAGACATACAGACAGCGTGTTAGATGAGTAGATGCCTGGGACTTCGAATATCACAATTGGATACTGATAACATCACTTTTTTTACGAATAATTCTTGGACATATCGAAGACATCTCTTCTTGGTTTACACAACTCTATGGGTGCTATTAGGAGTTCATAATTTATATGCGCGTATGAGATCTTTCAATGGCAGATGAAAACAGCAAAGCGATTTATTACATTCTTGCAAAGTAAGAGCAGGAGAGAAAGTGGCTGCGCATTCAGGAACTGGGGTATTTATTAACTCGGCCTTTTTTGTTTCAGTTTTGAATGGCGATTGGAAAAGAGCTCAACAGCATTGCGAATCATTGCAGAAGAAAGAATGACACAATACAGATTCTTTGTAGCTAACCTAATGTTAGGAATTAAAATGAGTGTTGCTAAAGTTAGTAATTTTGAGTTTTATATTATTTTATCTTACACACACACATATATATATAATATATATATAAGTGTGTGTTTTTTTTAACCTAATAAAAAAGGGTTGAGAATTTCATAAATACAATTGTTATCTGTACTTTTGCAGACAAGGAGAAGGCACCATGCTAACAAAAAAGCAACCGAAAACTGTGTTGAGGAATTGTAAAACTGATGGACTCAGAGGAATACGGACCAAAACGATTTTCGATTGTAAAGAGACTGATGTTGTACTACAAAAATGCCACAAATGACTTTCACCATTGAGGAAGAAATAGCATTGCAGTGTATAAGGCAACGGAAGATAGAATAGCTTTACTGTTTTTATTTTAGTGCCATTTGCAGACAAGGAGAAGGCATCAGTGCTGACAAAAAAGCAAACGAAAACTGTGTTGAGGAATTCTAAAACTGATGGAATCAGACGAATACAGACCAAAACGATTTTCGATTGTAAAGATACTGGTGTTTTGCTACACAAATGCCACAAATGACTTTCCCCATTGAGGAAGAAATAGCATTGCAGTGTATAAGGCAACGGAAGATAGAATAGTTTTACTGTTTTTATTTTAGTGCCATTGATTAACCTGATAATAAAACCTAGGTTGGTTTGTCAGTCTGAAAACACTCGAATCCTTAAAAAACGGTACATTAATAGGACCCAACTTTATGCTATACTGAGAGCCAACGTCAGAGCTTAAGTAACTCAGAAATTCCACTCTGAATGGACGCGAGAAATCTTCGCTGCTACCATGAAACGGTGTTTACAAGGAAAGGATCTACCTAAGAAAGTTCTCTTTATAATGGATAATCGAGCATATCTAGTATAATTGTAAGAAGATTTAGATGAAGGGCTTAATTTCACAAATCCTCTTAAGAGTACAAAAGGTGTTCAACCAATGGATCAAAGTAGTTGTTGCCAATTTCAAGAAGCTTTATACTTTTTCGAAGATATGACTGACACAAAATTAATCAACAAGGAGTATAAACATAGTATAGTTAACTAGTTTATGTAGATATATAGTATTTAAATATTTTCATTGCTTGGATCTTATTAATCAGGCCCAGAAGGGATTCGTGAGCGAATACTAAAATCAGCCAAAGCATTGCGTAATTCTTTAGACTATCTTGAAAGTGAGAATGACAATGCAGATACTGTTAATTTCTTAGGTGAGACAATATGTTAGGATATGTATTATTACGCAGCTATAGAGAATATAACAATATTGGATATTCAAGCATACAAAAGTTGACGAGGGGTTTATATTTAAGGGAAGCGACGGTTTTGGTGAAATCTTTGGAAGGGAAGTTGGAATTGTATTCACATTAATTAAAAATGTTTGAAATCATATCTTTGAACAGCATAAAATCCAAACATGCAGCTAGCCGTTTTGCCTGGTTTCTAACACAGGTCAAACTACTAATATTCAGTAGTCTTAACCACTCGTCCATAATTGCAGCGCTCAAGGACAGTCTCATCAACCAGTTTAGAAAGACGTCAAACAAAAGATACATATCGTTGAATAAATTTTTTTAAATCTTCTCAATAGAGTGATTGAAAGGATCTGCTGATGGTAAAAATTCAAAATAAAAAAAGTTGCAAGATTAATTTTTTTTTAATTTGAATATTGTTCATATATTAAATAGGTAAGACTAAAGATTTATAAAGTAAAACTAATAACTTATGTATAATTTTATATTCCGTATATTTTTTTTTAAATTACAATCTGAGAATGGACTAATTGATTTTCCCATAAAATAACTTCATTTCGAGATACGAACTTCTGACGAAAAACATGTAACTTCGTTCGGAGTATCACTGTATATGCATAATATAGTTAATTAGTTTATGTAGACATATAATCCGAAATACTGGACTGAGGATGAAACTTTATGCGTAATGAATAACATGAATACGGTTTATACATAGGTAACACATGCATACTTTTTATATTTGGAGGCATGATAGTGTAATCAATGCGCAGCTACATGTTTCTATGAAAAATAATTATATTTCTAATCATAAAATTCTCTCTAATCATCTGAATAATAAGACTAGCAAAGAGATGGGCAGATTAAGAAAATACATAATTAAACTTTTCGTATCTTAATATTTAATTTCTCACAAGACTTCAATAAAAATGCTTGAGAAACAGTTGATTTTTTGGTCAAAAGTGGTTATTAGTCTCAAAATGGGATTTCGTGTTAGTTCACTATGAACGCCGTATCATTGCTCATATTGTTGCCACCAAATATTATCATTCTGTATTTTTTCAAAGGAACTTTAAAAAAAAATATGTAATGAAGAATCTGCATGTATGTATGTATGTTTTTCACATTGTGGAATGGACATTACCAACAGCCATCATATTTTGAATAACGTATTCCTCCACCCGAGGATGTGCACCAGGAAGCCCTAATTCTCAATTTCAAATACGTTTTATTATTTATTTCATGTTTTGGAAAATTTTAATAATTTTGTATTAACAAACTCAAAGATTTTACAGCAAACAGGCGCAACACTGTTCAAAATCTCGCGAGATTGCTGCTATTAGAAAAGATGTAAGACATTTATATTCCAGTTTTAATTAACAAGCACGGCTGTATGAAAGCAATGTGTTCCAGTGAACGGAAATAAAATACTTTTTTCTTCCCTGCCCCAGCATGCTGCCATTCAGTAAAGCCTAAGATATTTCTAACGTAATCTGAAATGTTACTGAGAAATAAACTAAGCGATTTAAAAGCAGTAAATATGACTCTTAATAATATTTAAAAAATATTTTTAATGTGATTGAGGATATATCTAATTAAACATTAAAACCATGAGATTTCTAATTGAAAATATTGTATATTTTTGGGAAATTAGACTAATTGTACGCTTTAAAATCATTATAAAATTTGTCTTTTTTATGATAACTATTTTAGGTGGCTAGCCGCGCAAGCAGGCAGTTTTAAAGAAATAATATAGCCAATATAAAATATTTAGGGCAATCTCTAACACTGTATCTGAAATTCTAAAGATATGCTGCTTTAAATATTTTGTGATTTTCTTGTTGAATTTAAATTTTTGTAGCGTAAGTGCAAGTAATGTTATTTAATGCAAAAAATAATGATAATAATAATAAAAAGATACAAGAAATATTTTCTGTATATTTACATTTACTAAGAAAATTGAGCATTGATGTTATAAACTGAGAAAAGACTGAAAAAAAAATAAAAATATTTTATGCCACCATTTAACACAGCATCGGATGTTCGAAACATATGCTACTAGAGAGATTTGGAAACTTTTGTGACTTTTGTTGTTGAACTGTATGGTGTATAAGTGCGAAGAATAGGATGCTTAATAATAACGAAAAAAAATGGGTTAGCAAGAGTGTGTGTATGAGCGGACTGGTAAAGTGCGATCTCAGTGAGAGCGTAAGAAACCAAACCAAACATGAAACCTTTCAGATTTTTTAAATAATCAGTTTAAATGGGGGAAAGTTTAGAGGGAAGAGAATTATTCCAAGAATTAACATTAGAGTTCCTGACGAAAATTATGGCACTTTAATTTACAATCACACAATTAAAACATGGCACTTTTAACTTTGCGATTGCAACTGGTACTGGTGTACAAGGATTACTGAAATTACAGTTTTTAAGTTCTTTCCTTAATGACCACTTCTTATGGACTCGATAAAAACATTCTACCTAACTTTAAAACGAAAATATTTAGCGATATTTCAGGTTATGCTTGAAAGAATTGAATGAAGAAAATAGCTCGTAGATTCATTAAATCTCCGATCCTTCCCAATTAAATGATTTAAATTCTGAATTTCTTGTCTGTGAAGAGAAAATAAAATAATAATTTCTGGTTATCTAACATCTTGAATTTTTTAAAGCAATCATTAAAATATATTTAGCAATTTTTTTTAAAAAATTAAACGGATTTATTTATGCTCTTGAAGGAACGGTCGTTTGAAGCTGCCAGAATTTACAAAATACCTCACCCATTTTCATCTCTAATGTTTACCCCATAAATATCCCAAGCAAAACTCAGCATTGCGTCTCCTCAATCGAAGCGCCTCTCAACTCCCCCCGTCTTATAACGGTACATGTATCTACAATATCCTCTTTCACTTTAGAAGATCAAACTGTTCCCACAACTCTGCTTAAATGAACGCCGCTCTGTAAAGCGAAGAGACGGAGGAAAAAAAGATCTCCAATAAAAGGG
>KK117931.1:826403-864055 GCA_000611955.2 Stegodyphus mimosarum | reverse complement strand
GAATTACGAAATGTTAAAGTTTGCAGCAGACGACGAGTTGATGCACGGCATCAATTTGCATAAATATGAGAGCAGTTTTTCTAAAATAAAACGATCGTTTCGTGACACTTTTCGCATAGTACAACAGAAAAATATTTCAGTAGGAGATTCATAAGCTTTGCGTAGGAGATTCATAAACTTCTGCAGCTGAGCAAACACGCGAAATAGGCATTAGGTTCATGGAAGTTTCCATGATAGACGCAAAATGAAAGTGTGGATATCGTACATAGATACAAAATTCCACATATGAACGGAAATAAAACGGAGCTGACAGACGTATAATAGTAAACAACGGCGAAATGTTTCATGAATTCTGATTTATGGTACTTTGAAATGATCTGAAATCTTTTGTTAAACTTTCATCTTTGCATTTTAAGGTGTTCTAAGATGAATCGAGCGTAAGGAGACTTGAATTAGAAGAATGTGCTAATAAATAGTGAAAGTTTTAGCATAGCACAACAGAAAATCTTTTCAAAGGAGATTACGCGTAGAAAGTATTTGCGTAGAAACTGCGGTTAGTAAAAACATTTGCGTAGAAACTGTAGTTGGTAAAAACTTTGCTTAGGCTGAAATGTAATAAGCAAAAAAAAAGCATGGAATTATGCTAATTAAAATGTCGCGCAAATGACATTTTAAAAACTATCATTTAGTGATTTGGGAAAAAACAAAGCATAGTTATTATTTTTTATCGATGCAGGAGATGTAAAAAATGTGCAGTGCCCTTGGTAAACTCAAGCACTGGACCTTCCGATTGCTAGCAGACATATTATTTAATTACACCACGAAGACACGCGGTAAGGAGAGAAAATACCTTACATACTCCACCCTTTTAAAGGGCGACTGGGTTGAGGTTATGCATTATAGTTCACACGTTTCCGTTTGAGGGCCACTTGTAAAATTACTTTTTTATATTGATGGAGAAGAAGTGAAAAATGTGCAATGCCTTCTCCCGAATTCGTATCCGGGACCTCTTGATTGCTAGTCGAACGTGCTATTTAGTTATACCATGAAGACACGCACTAAAGATGGAGAAAATACCTTACAGGACTATGTTTTAATATACTATTCACAATTCCTCTAACATCTGATGACCTTAAAATTAAAATTAAACGGTTAGCTATCTAAAATTAACAAATTAACACAAGATAAGTACTGAACATAACTTAGTCTAAAACTTATCTCGTGCATTTATGTAATTAGTGGGCCATAGGTTTTGCACCCCCCTGAGTGATGGTTTCAGAAAACGTATGCAGGGACCGTAAAGCCATTATTTCTATAGTCGTTCTTCGAAGATTCTTTACAGGAGCAGTGATATCGCATTATGAAAACATCACCTGCTCAACTCAGGCTTCATATTTAACTGATTATTTCTAACTACCCTTTCAGTCAATCTGGAAAGCATTGTAAGGGAGATATTCTCATATAGTTATTGGGGGTGAACGACTTGTGGTACACTCTTCTGGGGATGCTTTATAATGACACTGCCATCTAGAATGCAGTAATTTATACAAATGCAGAGAGGTCACTAGTCTTGCGTAATATTCAAAACACGAAGATAAGGCACAAAAATATAGCCTTTTAAACCATAGTACATCTGCACGTAGGTGTTTCTGAAAGCCTATCAAAATCGTAGATTCTTTTTTAATTTTTATACAGTAGTCATATCGTGGAATTTCTAAAGAGTTTCTGATCATGTGTTTAGAATTTTCTCATGTAAAATTGGAAGAAAAAGTAGAAAATGAAATTCCTGAAATACTTCTAACAATACGCAGTATTACAAAATGAACGTGAATTGCATCTTTAATAAATGACTGCATTTCGAGAGAGAAGCTGCTCTATTATCATGGTTAAGATTCGACGAATGAATCGTAATTTAATTTATTAATATGGCACGAGAGAAATTAGTGTCGCTTCAGAGGATAAATTGGCAGGCAAAGAAAGAAAAAGAATTGCAACAAAAATTAATGTGTTCAGAATTCTTAGATATGATGTGTGACTGAAAAATTTGTCTTAAATGTAATACGTATCACCTCTGTTGTAACAAAAAAATTGTTGCAACTATGCTGAAAAGATAATTGCAGAAACATTCTTAAATTCAATCGAAATTATGTAAATATCTACCCTGTGTAGCATATGTACTACACTAGAAAACAATGATTTACGTTGATTAAATAGCTACCTCTGCACTTCTAAATAAGACAAAACTGCTTATTCCTATCTATACATACAGAACACCAGAGAAGTACCCCTGACATGGATCTATTTATTCCTTACAGGGAGTTGCGTCCGAACTCCGGAGACAGCTCTGAAGGGCGCAGCCCCCACGGTCCCCCATGGGCTCCTACAGAGCATGAGACTAAAGAACGCTATGATGAGAAAAGAAGGAAGACATCTTTGCCCCCAAGAACCATCGACATTCGAGAGGGTGGTCCATACACATGACAGTCTCCCACAGTGATCCAAAAGAGACCAAACCCCCAAACACAGCCACAAAATCGTAGGATGTAACGACCCCACAGCCAAGGTGCAGACATGACAGTATCAGTATGGTCCCTGCTAAGCCTGAACCATTCCCCGAATAAATGAATGTGAAGACTGATTATATATATCCCCCCGTGGTTGAGACTGCCTAAGTACAAATCCTAGCTAGCACTTTCCAGAAATTCTCCTGAATCGACAGCCGGGGGATCTCTACATACAGAATAACTTTACTACAGGAAAACTTTACTAAGCCCAATTGGTTTCTTAGCTCACATCAATATCAAAATTCACCTTTGGTCATATGGGCCCACCAGCGACTGAGAAAAGTCGTTGAATGCTGGTATTTCGATCCGAGATACGAATCTCGTGAAAGGGCTGGCTGTATGGGTGTGGCTCTTCACATGTGCAATATGTATAGTAGCTGGTTTCCGTTAGAAAGATCTGCACGAAAGCATTCCTTCCCTTAGGCAACTAGCCCACGAGCCTTTGCCGTAATCACGTAAGTCTATGGATATATTTAAACGTTATGACTATTTTACCTTCTTATCGATGCTTAAATTCAATTAAATTATGGTAAAACCTTAAAAAAAAATTAGGGAAGAAGGCATGTCCTTTACATCGAGCGCATTTTTTAAAGTTACATATATTAGTTCAAATAATAATAAGTGAAATTTTTGTAAAAGGCTACGATTTTCATTGTAATATGTAAATTAGCAATACATAGCCATTTTGTTTACCTATGGCAATCAGTCCAACTCCTGCAGAAATGCAGTTTTCAGATCCTACATGTTTATGTGAGGTAGAAACGATCTGAAGTTGAACCCTCACAAAATGGCCTCGGTCATGCTCTAGAAAGCTAGGGCTAGAGGACTGGCTGATAAATCCATTCGAAATTAATATCCTATCTTTCCAAAAAATTAACCTACAGTTTAATGAGCATTTTGTCCCATAAAAATTAACTAAAGCCAGCGGTACCCGGAAAATTTAAACATAAGGGTTCTATGATATCTGTAACTCTCACCAGCTACAGAGCATCTATTAAAAACATGAAGTTCTGCGAACCCTCCCAGCGTGATATATCTCTGGACCATTAAGCATCTGCTGTCATAATGTTCCCTTTCTCAGATGCTGGAGAATACGTAGCAAGTTCGTCCTCTCATTGTACGTCTTTCATATGTAGCAAGTACATTGAAACAGTATGAAATATCCTGAAAGATACGCTATTAGGACTAGAAATAATAATGAAACTAAAGAAAATCATTCTTACTTAAAATCACCCGTTACTGAAGAAATTGCAACTCATGGAAACTTGAATATCCCAAATACAACTTGAAGTGCACCAGATTACAGTAAAGAAAGCATGGAAATTCCATAAGAAAACAGCTTTAAAAACCTCTTTGAAAACGTAATTATTAAAAATTTACCGAAGTGAATTTTTGAAGAAGCACTTTCCAAATTCTCACTAAGATTCCCTGTATTCAGAGACAAGCAGTTCACGTGAAAAATTTATATAATTTTACGGGTGCCATTCTTGAATTCGATGGCTCGATAATCAAACTGCCAATATATTTTCTGGAACTGCACTAGAATTATTTTTTGTAGAACTGTTGAAGAAAAGGCAATCTGCCGTTTGAACAATATCTTAAGCTTCAATGTGCTCATCGAACCGGTATAAAAGAAAAACAAATGTCCGACCCTGTGCTATAAATGCCAGAGGTTCGGATATTCAAACATAGATGTTTCAATGAGCAAAGGTGACAAACATTTTTGGATTTCTCAATGTAATCTAAAGCCAAAAGGAAAAGCAAATTGCACTTCCTGTAATCAGAACTACATCAGCTCCTACCGAAATTGTTCCAAGTATTAAATGAGATTCGCAAAACTGCAAAAACAAGAAGAAAAAAAAACGAAAGAACAAAAAGAAACATTTTTTCTTTTACTAATTATATGCACCACTCACCATGGTTTCTACTTTTGCCACTTTTGACCACCTTCGGGCAAAACCTCCTAATAGAAGAGATTAACCTAAGAGCTCCTAACAGGTCCTCGGTTAGCAGGTATTACGTAGGGACTACGTGATTTACAGGAGTAAACTCTTCCAAACGAAGCCGTAGATTCTCCTAAAGAATGGCTATCGCCGCTCTTAGGAGGGTAATTGCAGTTCGCCGTATTCTTCTCAGAACATTCTAGGACTTCAAAACAGCTGCCACATAGCTTACAAGCTATATTATATCCAGTATGAAGTCATGTTTCGACAGCTTCATGACTGTTAGTGATTACTGTACTCCTTATTAATTTCCTTTTTTTGTTTTAATCCTACAGCACCTGTTTTATATTTTCCTGCACATAGGCACTGTCATGTATATGTATCTTGAATGCTTTATGGTAATTTTTGTTAAATCCATTTGATTCAATTTATTGAACGTTTTTTTCCATAAAATGCAATTTACAAAAAACTCTCATATAAAATTCGTGTTTTAGTTTGTTCCTTTCACCTTTCATCTTTGCAATGATAGTTATGGCGTTTTCCTATGAGACATAATGGCTGAAAACATTTCATTTCCTCAAAATATTTTTTGTTGTCAAACTAATAAAATCTTCATATAATTCATTTAATAGTTTAAAATCTGTAAACACAGTAGTTCTTAATATTGAGATTACTGTATGTTATTTTGAAGTTTATATCTATAACACATTTCAGAATTTACACCTACGTTTTGTGGATTTCTTAATTTTGAACACCTGTGTATTATGTGTATGCATTTCGATGAATTTCCGATGAAAGAACATGAAACATCAGTTCTTTTTTTTCATTAAAGTACTACGCACATTTCTATTTACACTCTTAAAGCCTAATTAATATTTTACTAATCGAAATTGTTTCGTAAAGGGAGCATATAAAAATTTAGATTTTACAATTATAAAGTCTTAAAGTCGATATCGTTAATACTATTCCCATAAAACCCTGGGATTTACTTTCACAAACATTATTTTTTGAAGTAACAAGGAGGGTCAAAATTTGGGTAAATAAACCGTTTAAGCACGTTTTGCAAAAGCGTTGTAAGATTTAGGTATAATTAAAACGTGAAGAAATTAATATAATGATTTTTCATTCGCAAATTAATATCCTGATTCTCATTTTATAACAATTTTTTAATGTGTTGTATACAAAGGGATTCAACAAGAACACATTTAATGTCTATATTTACCCAACTTTGAATTTTATCCACCTACAAATTGCTGGATAAAAATTGAAATAATAGAGGACAGAATTGCTGTTATAAAGCAGCATTGAAACATTGCTATGAACGTTAGTTATAGATATGAGAAAGATCTTAAATCTAGATGGTGAGTATAAATGCATAAATGCTACATGAAAAAGCTTCAGATGTGTCCAGTTTCTCATGATGAAATTTAAGTATGAAAATGGTGTCAAACACTTTGCAGAAGAAATATGCCAAAGGTTGCTTGTTTACACCTCTAACGTTGTTTGAAAGAAAAATAAAAAATGAAAGGTTTTTTTGAGGCTTGGTTCAATCAAATTCATTATAATAATATACAAGCAAAACAGAAAAAGGAGTCTCTTTTTATTGCATCAAGGAAGGAAAAATATTTATTTTTGTAATACTCTTTTCGAAATTTCTTTTCTTTCCAACCTTTAGGGAAATATTTAAAGTTTCTGAGACATAAAACATTAAAAAAAGGAACTGGTATTTAATTGATAATTTTTTTTTCTAAAGTTTAATTCGTTTAAGCAGTTGTAAGGGTTTAAAGAATGTAGCCTTAGAAACTCGGTTTCTAAATGATTTGACTGTTTATATAGAAAAAACGTTAAATAATAAAAAATGGGACTCAGTAGACAGAAATTTCTATGCACATACATACTAGTCTCTTAGGTAATTGTACGTATCTTTTAATGTTTGTCTTGAATAACTATGCAATGCAGAGCTTCAAACGTCTGAGTAAGTTCTGAATATCCGTAAACGCAACATTTTTCACTCCGAAATAAATCGCTTTTGCAAAACTTGTGTTATCTGACTAAAGCATCAGAGCAAAAGCAAATTACACTTTTTTTGTTGCGCTATAAATCTTTTCTTACTTTCTTCAATTTCTTTTCCTTTTTTGTTTCCGAAACGCTCAACAGAATTTTTATTCAATAAAAAATAAATTCCAAGCCATGTTTATTTTAATTTCTTTTTATCATTAAAAGTTCGTTTACGAAAAACTCTCATATCATATAAAATTCGTGTTTTAGTTTGTTCCTTTTATAAGGCATTCATTTCTCACTCTTTCTTACCATGTCTTCGTGGTGTAGTTTTCAGCACACATATTCAAGAGGTCCGCGGTTCGAGTCCCGGCGAGGGCATTGCTCATTTTTCACGTCTCCTGCTTCGAAATAACCTATTGTCTTTATAGTGGTGCCCGAAATAAAAACGTTGGTGAATGATGATTCTCCACCACCAGGATCTGGCGACTGGGTCCGTAATCACCAGTCGTCCGTTAAGAGAGAAAGTATATAAGGCATTTCTTCCGCTTTCTTAGCATACCTTCGGGATATAGCGATCAGCAAGCTCGGCGCGTATTTGAGAGGTCCGTGGTTCGAGTCCCGGCGAGGGCATTGTTCATTTTCATATCTCTTGTGTTAAAAAGTTACCTAATGTCTCTACACTTTCACCTTCAGAATGGTAGTTATGGCGTTTTCTTTCCAAATATAATGGCTGAAACATTTCATTTTCCAAAAATAATTTTTTGTCAAACTAGTGAAATCTTCATATAATTCATTCAATAGTTTAAAAACTGTAAACAGAGTATTACTTAATATTCAGTTTACTTTATGTTATAAGTGACGAACAAATTCTCTAATTATATACTGAATTTCGTTTCTGTATTTTAATCTGAATGAAACAATGATTAAGGAGCTTCACTCTGAAGTTTATGCAAGAGATAGACGGAAATAAATGAAACTGTCTGAACTGAATGCTCTTGTTCGTACGTTTAATAGCTGTAGTTCAATTCATTAAACATAATGATTGCTGAACCTTTTTGAGATTGATATATTTAACATTTACGGGAGAAAAGATTTCTTTCTTTAAACTACAGCAAAACTCCAGGAACTTTACTTTCCAAGAATCATATTCCGAATGCAATATAATTTTTTGGAGAGTTACGTTAGATTTAACACTCGGATAGTTAACTTATAATTAAACTTTTGGATGTTTTACAGTTCATTGAATTCTTGGATGAATAAGGAACATATTCAGAAATTACAAAAATTGCCGCTTGAAGAAGAAAAGTGGCTTATAAAGAGACGATGTTTCAGTGATGAAAGAATATTAGAAATGTATCCATAAAGAGTGTAAAATAAGCCCTTTACTAGAGAATTTAATTGTAAATTCAATGCTTAAACCAAATTTTAAATTAAATCTTTGAGTTACTTAAGTATTTTGCCGTCTACCATGTTCGACAAAATCGCCAAACAATGCAGGAAAATTAATGAGGGCAATATATTCATAATTACTCTTTGATTTCATGTAACCTGATCTTCATTAAGCCAGCTTAGCTTTTATAAAGAAGTTAAAAGTAATAACTATATTGTTTCTCTTGCAATTTGGAAAATGGTTAGAATTTGGAACTGTCCTCCACAAAACAACAAGCAATGGGATATTTCCGAAACTGAGGGAGAAAGCATACTGTTGCGCATATTGAAAACATTAAAAGAGAGATGAATTCCTCAAAATGAAGCAATAAAAGATACTAGGTTCTAGCGCTATATCACATAGATTCATATATAATTGAATGTATGTGGCATAGAATTTAAAAAAAGAAGTGAGAATTTTGTAGTTTTATTACATTCCCTAAGGGATCTTAAACCGCCGACATGATTGGAAACAATTTTAATGAATTTTATTTTGTCACTAACTCTCAAAGATTGAGCTCTCAGTTATTTACTTTTTGACATGCCACATTTGTGACCCGAATCTGTTGATTATTTAATTAAATAAAAATGTATCTGCAATTATTTAACTAAATAAAGAGCAATCTGTTCTTTCAAACATGTATTGGAATCATTGGAGCAGTTTTGGCAAGAGCTCCTCTAACTTTAACGGTCGATGGAAAAATACAAAAGTATCTGCTTTAACAAAGTATATGATTTTATTTCTATAATCAAAGCAAGGAGCACAAAATTATAAAATCTAATGTGGACCAAATATTTTCGCGATTAAATTACTCAATTTTTTGCTGTAATTCATTTAAACCATTTTCTCGAATTTCATAAGAAATGCATTCTGATTTAGTTCATTCAATTCTCACTCCGCCAAGGCAAAAAGCCGTTAAATTTCAAACCATCTTCATTAAAAATCGTAGAATACACTAGAAGAAAAAAAATTAAAACATCGAATACTGTTAAAATAGTTCATTTTTTTCAATTAAAATTCGAGATTTTACTCACTATTCGGTTTAAAACGACTTGAAAGACAACATTTTTGGTTCCCCACAATTTGAAGTGAACTTGTGGTCTCACTGGGCTAAGTGACACTGAAGCTGGTTTTCCTACTGACTTATTCATTATGTTACTAAGAGTTTCAGATGTAAACAAATTCGCGTCACGTTAGGCTTAACTGCACTTACAGTTTTAAATTGTTCATAATTCTACAACTATTGAATGCAGCTTAACTAAAAGCATGAAAACGTTAACCAGAACATCAACATAAACATAATTCAATCACTCAATGGCACAAAATGTTCAAATTACCAACATCTAAGTATAAAAAAAACAGAACTCACCGAGCCGTATTTGAACTACAAGTTATATCGCTGCGCTGACATGATATCTTGAAAACGTTCGTTTATGCCCAAAAATAAGGTTATTTTTTTGCCTCATTTTAACTTTTACCTTAGCATTCCCTTGCTATTAGATCTAAGCTCTCTGCGAGAAGATTATTACTGTCAAAATATGTGAAAGCAATCACGAAATTTGCTAATTCAGATGCACTCACCACCATTCTCGATACTTGATTTTCTTCTTTAAGAACTATTAACCAAAATAAAACGTTATAAAGTTAGAACATTTGAAATTAGCCAAATAAACAACCTATGTTATTAGAGTCGATTTTGAATGAAACTCTACCGATTTCCATTTGTTTCTGATTTCCATTGAAATTAGAGTGTTATTCAAAGTTTACGCCAGATAAAGGTTGTGTTTTGAATAATTTAAAATTTTACATTGGCGTTTCTCACGCTTTCTTGATTTGAAGTCCAGACAATTTATATCTCATGATAAATCGGAGAAATTTTGAAGCTAATTCAAATCCGAAATCCGTAGAACCTTTCCTTGCATACGTAGACTAGTAGAAATCACTATCATTTTAATATTATTAAGCCAAACTCATCAGGAGTGGAGTAGCTAAACCTGTGAAACATTTATCCTTTCATTTTGATATCTTATGTCAATGGAAAAGCTTTGATTGCCTCAATATTCTTACATTCAGTTAGGAAAACAAGAATCTTCAGTTCCATCTAGATTGTTAGATTTACTATATATTTAAATGTCTATTGTCATGTCGGTTTTAATTTTGTTCGATGCTTTTATTATCCACTCACTCTAGAACGGCATGAAGCATTAACCTCATTACGTAACTGTTTTCTCATCTTCTTCATCCACGTACTCCACACTCGTATTAAATTTTCTTTGAATGGTTTATTGGTACATGCATCTAAATGCTGAAATGATGGCGTTATTCCGCCTGGGATAACTGCCATTTTGTCTGTATTACGCTCTTTCAACAATTTCTAGGTATTATCCGTTATATGGGATTTGGAAATGTCCCAATCTAAAATATATTCTGGATTCTTTACAGCAACAGGACGCTTTTACCAAACATTTCTTATTCACAATTTCACTCGTTTTTCGTCCATGCATCCTTCCTCGTGAAGATGTATTCAAACACTATTTTAGAAATTAATTTCGGCATCATCTTTCTTTTAACATCCATATTTGCAATATGTGACAATAAATATTTTTTTGTCTTCTTTGATAAATAGCACGTATCTTTCAGGTTCCTTCGTAAAGATATATCAGCATTATACGGCGAATATACATAAAAACAAAAAATATATAGTTTGAAATTATAGGTGTGAGTTATACTCCAGAATATAGGGTAGGTAGGAAATGGGGCTGAAACTGGAAACTAGATGCAGAAAGTAAATTTTACTCTAAATCTCAAGAATGATTATTGCGATTTGATAAAACACCAAAAGTCGATAGCTACTTCATAATTTTGACACCACATATTGACAAATGCCGATAAATAAGAAATAAATGTGATCTTTTCTAAAAAAATAGCAAAAATGGTACCTTAACGCACATTGCATACGTTTAACATAGAAGTACGTACTCCGTGCATGTGGAAACGAAATTTCATTGCAGATCTCAACAGCTACTATTAAAATTTGGTAAAAGTCCGAAGCGGAAATATTTTGCTAGGTATTTTATAATTTTTCCACCCTATATCAGCAAATACTGGTAAACAGAAAACAAATATAAAGTGGACTTTTCTTTAAAATGAAAAAAAAATGGTACTTTATTGTTGATCACTTACTTTTAAGGTGGTATGACGTAATTCGACAATGAACTTCAGGTCCAAAAAAAAACTTAAATTATGGCTGTCCTTTAATTTAAAGCAAAGCTTATTTTGTAACGAAATTTAAAAATAAAATTCCAAGTTATTTATGGGATAAATATTAATCCCTTCCGGACGGTCAGAAAATGTGAAATCTTTTCTCCATAATGAATACCTTATTGGAACGAACTTTATCAACGCCATAAATTTTCCTTACTAGAATGGAGCTCCGTTCTCAGCGGACTCATTTGCTCGTTTGTGTGTAGACATTTAAAAGCCGGACGTTCGTGCGGATGCTCTGGTCCGGCGTCATTTCACGTCTTCGAGATAAAAGGGACTTTAATCCCTACACCTGCTTTTATCTCCCCATTGGGTGTTTAACGTTGAAGCACTAGATCTGGGATGGTTCGGCGAACTTGATAAGAGGTTGCGAAGGACATGGAAGGATTCTTCCCTATCAAAGGGGGAAATTGATGATATTTCAGGCGCAGATTTTCTGAAACGTGGCTTGAGTTTCTGATTATATGTATTGTGTCTTTCTAGGGTTAACAAGGCTTTCAGTATTAATGATAGTGTTATGGAAAATGAATGGAAACACGTTTGATCTTGGGTTCGCTGATAGGAGGATCAAAGGATGCGTTATTTAGCTGCAGAAAATTGATTTGGTGCACAGTATCAGTCAAAGGAAAGTAATTAAAGCATCTGAACTTTAATTATGTGTTTCCGTTAAAAAGTAAAGCAAAGGTATGCATTCTGTAAGTATTAACTACTGGAAAGGAAAATAGATTTAAATCCCTTAATTTTTCAATAAAATGCAATTAATTTTATTTGTTGTAATTACAACATTAGTATAGCCGTTCCACAGCTACATGAAGTGGATGTGTTAGTAGCATGAAAATCAAATCTTACCATATTCGCACAAGATGTCCAAATGCTTAAAATGAGTAAATTCTACTTCTAAGAACGTTTTACTTAACATTTTGTAAAATGAACTGCTCGCTGTAACAGAATCATCCGCAATATCATTTTCATATGCAAAAATGTGCATAAAATCCTCATTAATCAGAAGTATTATAAATTGTCGAAATATTTTCTTTGTAATCAATCTGACGCATTAAACACATTCTAAATCTGTATTAGAATTTAGAATTTTAAGACATTTGATAGTATTAGTTAAAATTTGAGATAAGTCTAAACTGTGTTATACTACTTTTACAGATAATAATTATTATTAGTCCAAGTGACAATTTGCCCTAAAGGACTATTGATTTCGTTTTAGCATTTTCACTATAAATGTTGATTCACTATAAATGTCGGTTCACTATCAAATGAGACCCGTATCAAATTTATTATCAAATTTATTTATTAGAGACCCGTATCAAATTTAAAGAAATTAAATAATAAAGAATCTGCATAAATGCATATATTTTTCTCACACTATGAAAACACTACGGTACCTAGAGCATCAAATTTTTAATAACGTACGTTTCCACTCAGATATGGGCATCTGGAAGCCCAAATTTGGAATTCGTTATATTATCGATGATGATTTCAAAGCCAGCAACGGCAACACTGTACGAAAAAAAAATTTTGTCTCTAGCACATGAGACTGTGTATCGGAAATTCTAAAGATATGCTCACTTTAAAATTATTTTGCGATATTGCTCATTGAAACCGAATCTTGTCTAGGGTTCCAATAAGGCTACTATAGAGCATGGAAAGTTTTCACAGTGTTTTCAATCGTTTCATCAATGTAAATATACCGTATAAATTTTGAAAATTAAATGAAAACACAATTTAAATAATCATAACATTTGGAAGTAGTTGATTTGTATTGGCAATAAGAACATAATTCTTCAGTAAATAACCCCTGATAGCAATAATATAATTGCTCTTTCTAAAGAATAATGGAATTTATTAATAAGACAGAAAAATTGCTACATTTTAATACAACGCTGATGTTATTGTTATTATACCTTAAGCATATTTGCTATGCCTATGATATTTTACAAAATGTCGTATCTTATAAGATATAGATTGCTGATGTTTTGAGTTTTTATGATTGCAAATCCTCTTGAAACCAATTAAGGGGTGCTTTTATAAAAACTACATCTTTTATCACAAGAATGAATCACAAGAATTAACATTTTTCACAAGAATGAATGAAATCTCTGTTTATATCAAAATATATAGAAATAAGTACATCTTTATGCAACACAGTCTTCGTTTAAAGACCTTTCAAACAATTCAGATTAGCTATTCTTTTATAAGGTACTTCTCTCGCCATCTTAGCATGCCTTCGTAGCGTAGTGGTCAGCACGCTGAGCGCGTATCCCAGAGGTCCGTGGTTCGAGTCCCGGCAAAGGCATTGCTCATTTTCATCACTCCTGCTTCGAAATAACCTAATGTCTCTACAGTGGCACCGAACTAAAAGGGTGGTAGATATTAATTTTCCTCCACCAGGATTTAGCAATTGGGTCCCTTATTCCCCAGTTGCCCTTTAAAACGGGGAGTATATAAGGTATTTCTCCCGTATTCTTAGCATGACTTCGTGGTGTAGTGGTCTGCCGCTGAGCGCGTATTCCACAGGTCCGTAGTTCGAGTCCCGGCTAAGCCATTGCCCATTTTTCCTTATCCTGCTTCAACAAAATGCCTAGTA
Source organism: Stegodyphus mimosarum (assembly GCA_000611955.2). Lineage (NCBI taxonomy): Eukaryota > Metazoa > Arthropoda > Arachnida > Araneae > Eresidae > Stegodyphus > Stegodyphus mimosarum. The sequence goes on along the minus strand of KK117931.1, from coordinate 850,255 downwards.
TTATACACTTTAATATCAAATCCTTAACAAGATCCTACTAACTAATTATAAGCTTCCCACCAAATAAACAGTGCGCTAAGAGGTACTGATTTCCTTTTCCTTTTTTTCTCTTGAAGCCGACCTGAATATTGTTCATGGTAAAAGTATGGAATTTTATGGCCTATCCTAATCACCACCTTGGCATAGCGATTCTTCATGTGCCGAGTTTCAGCCAAGAAAAATATTTTGCCAACACCATGAAAATTCTGATCAACATCCTGAGAATTGGCATTGTCATTGTAATATGAATCAAGTAAAAGCTTGACATAGAAAAGAACGTCACTTGGGGCCGCAATCAGACAGTTTTAGATACAAAATTAATTCACTCGGGATTAAATCTGTACAACATGCTATGTATGGGGGAAGAAATTGAAATCCTTATTAACGATTAAAATTCTAGGAAATCTGAAACTTAAATGCTGAAGCAAAAGCAACAGTTTTTTCCTCAGTTTGCCCCGGAATATTGACTTTATGATTGATCAGAATTGCGCAAACAGGTTAACATCGTAAACATCCATTAATCATGATAATATGTACCCTAAAATATATACGTATTGGTCTATCTTCATCCAAAAATAATATTTAAAAACAGTCCCAGTGGATTAATCTGTCGTGGCTAATCTATTGTCATATCACACCATTTTCTCTTGCTTCCTGAGTCGACATGTTTGATTACATTTCACAGTTCATGAATAAATTTTATCGATGATTAATTTCACAGTGAAGTTCTTGAATGAAGGCGAGAAAACATTTCATCATGTATAATGTTCATGTGCCCATCAGGAACAGACTATTGACATGTCCAGTTTTCTGTTCAGGATGTTTTCCTCTAACCCGGCACTCATTTCTTAAGCAGCTTGAGTAACTATCACTTTTCCAGTTTATATTGTATATTTTTCGACTTAAGTAGGCCTTGTTTCAAATAATTCTTCCTTTCACATTTCGCTTTTCATATACACTGTGGTCTGATGTGGAGTTATCATATTCAAATGATCTCTTCCATGTCTAACTTGGTAATCTATCCATACAAAGTAAATTAGGCATATACTATATCACGACTGACTACAAACAAGCATTCAAGAATGTTTTTCATTATTACGACTTCTTTGTCGAAAATCAAAAACCGATGATTCATATCTTCAGTATTAACAGATATCATTGACAGACAAATTTTAATAGCCTAACATCTGCCTGGAATGATTTTTTTAATCTTTCGTCGGTTGATGTAAGTAATTTACGTAAATCTCCAAAGTATTACATCATACATTGGCTTAGAATGTAATAAACGCTACTCGTATAGCTTTAACTATATGTAAAGAACATATGCTGCATAATATAGACATCTTATGTGCATGTATGTTCCTTGAACGGTATTACAGCTAACTAGTTGCACTGCAAGAGATTCTTTTTACATTATTATATCAGACTTTCTAGAACCATGCCTTTCAATGATAACGATGTCTAATGCATCGCATTCTTCTGATATCGTTTGTCTGCATTCCGAAGGCATTTTAAAAGAACATAAAATGATGTCCCTCAGAAAGCATGAAACACGAATATCTTCGAATTATCCAGCAAGTATAATATCTTACGACGACCTTCAGTACTATGCAGGGTATGTTATTTAAACACAAATAAAATTTCCTAGGAAATATTCTTTTTAAAATATATTTTATAAGGAAATAAACTACAATGCTATGATAACAACCTGTAGCCAATACGTTTCTGCTGATATCTCCGGAAATTTTAGTTTTCCTGATATTTTCTATCTACTATATTAAATGGATAGAAAATAAATAGCAGTATATTTATATACTACTTACTATTTAATATATCTCTATTTTTATTTTCTATTTTTTATATATCTCTATTTTTTATTACGGTTACTACTAACTTACAAAACAGACCTACCATATTTAATGAATACTACAGTTTCCCTTATCTGTTGTAACATAGAATCTGAAGCATATTAAAATTATACAGGAATTAAATTTCAACATGAAAAATCGTATTTCGAAGCGCAAATGAAACCTAGCCTTATCATTTTTATAATAAGTGCATTCTGATACTTTCACGTAAATGAGGATTTCATATAAAGCCATTTTTTTTCCTTTTTCTGAGCGATGACGAATTTTGAAGAGGATGTATAAGAAGTGGAGATTTGAAATGGTAACAATTTTCAATTTCCCGTTCTTGTTATCATTTATTCAGCTTTTTAACTGTCTTCCTAAAATATCTGGCTTTTGTTGAAGTCAATTATCTAAGCAATTAAATATTGCAAAAAATCAGCAAATTCTTCCAAGCATAATGTTAGTAACTAAAATAAAGCAAAGGAAAAACTTCAGAACACTCAGTGTTTAAAGTTATAAAATTCAACCTTTTTTACTCCATTACATTATATATTAACGCTCTTTCTCATTTTAACTGCTGTGGTTTCAGGCTTCCTGTTTTATCAGAAATGGTAATATTTTTGAGACAATAAAATTATGAAAATATTATGGAAAATTATCTACAGTTATTAGTTTCTAAAAAAAGGATTTTTTACTGCTGTTAAATTGATCATTATCGTACTTTTATGTATAGATAAATCCCTTGTTTCCATGGCATTCAATTTTTTAACTTTTCATACTGGAGCATTAAGAAAATTTAACAATCCCTCGATTTAAATTAATGCACGACTAATGTATGTTCGCGGTTAGATAAACGTCCAAAAGCCGCATTATTCAAACTGAAACATCCTAATTGGAAATAAGAACTCCGCAAATAAGTCATCCTTTTCTTGAACTTGTAATTCTTGAATTTAACACATATAAATTAAATTAGTAACTTCTTTCTCACCCTTTATCTACATATATAAAAAAGAAAGCCTGTGTTGTATGTTTATTCGCTAATAACTCAGTCATTACTATAACTATCATCAGCAAACTTTCTATAATTCTTTTCTGGGTCCTGAGAAACGTCGATGTCCACCTTTTTGCAAAAAAAGTAGCTAAAATCAGACATATTAATTAAAAACTCGAAAAAGGATAATTTTCGCCCTCAGATTTCTGAGTGGCAACAGTTTCGTAAGCTGGAGATGAAAAATCTGCTTTATTTCGAAAGCTGTTGCCACTGCTCGCTTTCAAATCCTAGAGTTTGTTAATAAAAAATTTCTAAGTTTTACGTTGAAATAAAAATAGCATTGCCAAACATTAAATGCATTTTCCCGATTCCAAACATTCGTGGGAAGCCATTTCGACTATTCCCATCTATTAATCAGCCGAAATATTAATTAAAAACTCTAAAAGCGCTAATTTTCGAACTCATTTTTCAGAGTGACTTTCAAATCGTAAAGTTTGTTAATCAAAACTTTGTAAGTTTTGCAGACTTTATATATATATATAAAGAAGAATTTGTGTCAGTTGGTTTGTTCGCGTTATTGATTTCTGATCAATTATAATAAAATTTTTTTGCCACACTCAATCGACTAAAATTGAATATAAGTGAAACATTGGATGGAACCTGAGCTTTTACGACCACATGATTAGAAAGACGAAAATCATTAAAATCTGCGTGCCATTATTGCTGATATAATTATTTTTCTATAGAAATTATTTAGGTTGGTTCCATATCGCATCAGACTGAAAAATGCATGACTGTGATTCGTATTTTTTTGCATCGTTATTAGAAAAGGATTCAGCGGTATCGTTCTCTCTATTGTTAGATGCATTAGGCTCAATGTAACTTAAGAGGCATCGGGTGCTTCTGCTCTTTTATAGTAAAGGAATTAGCTTAAGACTTACACCTCACAGACATGGCGCTTCCAAAATTTTAAATGATGATCCTAATACCAAGCTGCTTTAAAATGTTAACAGTTGGGCCTATTCCGAATGTCTAGCTTCAAGGTCATTTAAAATGACAAAACTGAGGGGACTAGACTATCTACACTATAAACGTTTATGAGACGTCACTCATAAAATCATCAAGAGGACAACTCAAACGACCCCGACTGCCAACCTTTAAAGTAGAAAGCAGTAGAAGCTGCCAGACGATAAGATTTTCGTCCCAGCATTCACCTTCAGAGCCGCTTATTCTAAAAATAAGTCCAATTAATTGTCAAAAAACACTGATGTTTAAATTTCACATGTACTTCAGTTTGTTTTCATATTCTTTTATAAAAATGTCATAGTGTTTAATTTGTTTCATTCATAAGTTAAACTGCATCACTAGGCCCTTTACAAATTCGACTTAGGCAAAATTCAAATTGCGTAAAGGTTTACGGAACGCTTTACTTACATAATCCATTCATTACATTCACTTACATAATTCATTCATTACTTACATAATACATACGCATTACTTACATAATTCGGGATGCTACTCTGCAACATACAGAATGTACAGCATCCAAGAAGTAAGACAACTAAAGATTTATTGTTGACTTAAGCTCAAAATACAGATCTAAACTAACTAAATTTATTTTAATTTCTTTCAAAAAAAGCAATGATAATAATGAATTAAGAAGTTATTTAGAATTTTTAAGTGTAAATATAGAAAATAATGCCTGATTCTGCTATATGCACGATTACAGCTTAATATTGAGTTAAACTGATAGTTTGACGATCCTCACTCTCTTATTTTTAGAGTTTCAATCTGTTTGAAAAGCTCTCAATTACACTTTCAGACAGAGTAGACGAAACATTATGATTTCAGGAGTGATGTTTAACGTGAGAAATAACGAATTAAGTAAAATAAACATTACATCCGCTCCATTTTTTTATTTCTCCATTTTTAATTCTAATGTTCCAGGGAAGAAGCCGCTGTGAACGATACAGTTTTAGGTATGCTGGCTGCCGTATCTTTGAGATAAATGTTTCGGAATTAAGATGGCATGTGATTAAGATGGCCTGTAAAGGTACAGTGTCTGAGTAGCCTAGAGGCACTTAAAATACTGTCGAAAAAAAATTAATCTCAAGAGGTTTGGTAGTATAAGAAGAAGAAGGTAATTTAGCACGATTAGCACTAAATATCCTATTTATCACATGCGCAATTCGATCGCCTCCTGTGGTGCACCCTAGCTAACGTTCTCGATGATGGAACAGCTAAATGACCAATGTGTATAAGCCATTTCCTGTCGAATGCATAAAGTTTCCGACCATATGAAATTACAGGAGCAGTAACTATAAGGAAGAATAAAGAATCATATTTTAAAATAAAAAAATTTAAAATCAAAATAAGGATGCTTATACAGTGAAATTTGTATCTCTTTTAATACCATTTCTTATCTTACACGAAAGCTAAACATTGAATATATTCGGAAATCTGTAATCTTCCAGTATCTAATATTATAAAAAGAGAATATTACTTACTGAAACTGGAATAAAATGTATTTATAATGATTATGTAAATCTGAAATAATTACCTCTAAACAATAAGTAAAAACACATAACCGGAATTCTTTCTATGAAGCTTGCTGCCACAGAAATGCTATTAGTTATGTTGATGAATGGACTCCGTATTTTCAGCTTGTCCTTGCTCCATTACGCAACATATCGCTGACAAATGATGCAACTCAGTCTGTGATCTTGGAAGCTTTTGGGTTCTTTTATTATCAATTCGTAAGCATGAGTAACTTCTAGAAAATGGTGTCATTCAAGAGAGAGCTGTTTTTTAAATTTCTTATTTTTATTTACCTTTTTTGCACTTTCGAAAATGAAATAATACTTAGTGTAAATAGTTGGTAAGGTACTACTGAGGCTGTGATTGTCTGGTTTATATAATGCGTGGTTTTCCTTTATCATTAACTTTCTACTTTTTCATTTCGTACCCAGGTTTGATTATTTTAAAATTACATTTTCTACGAAAATTATATAGTATAATTGCAAAACATAATTCCGTTTATCTACGTAATTTTCCAATCAAGCCACTTGTTTTATAGCTAAGTTTAACAAAAATAACTTAAAGCAGTTTAAAGTAAATTAATTAGTTAAAGTTAAAACTTTTTTCCATATCCGTAGAATAGTATTTTTAACCAAGTCTTACAAATAATACTGATCATGAAAAATGCATGCAAACTAAAATACACCGGTACACCTATACTATAATAACGAACTCAAAATGGGAGTTCGGGTAGATTTTTAGTTTACAAATTGTAACGTTTTATGTGAATACCTCAGTCATAACAGAAATTGCTCGACAAATATAATGGTCGCACATATTTTTGTCTGCAAACTTTTTGAAGCCCTTAAATAGTGTTTTGCATATCTTTCTGCAATGCCTTTATAAATCATGTTTCTAAATGATGTTGCTCGGTATTTAGCGGGAATAACAACGATTAGAATTCTAAAATTGGAGTACGTTAGGCAGTAGTATCAGCTACTCAAATTTCAGATTGTTTTTCATTGTTGTTGTTGTTAACAAGTCAGAACACATAGGTATTTTTGACGTAATGAGAAGGATGTCTGAGTGGAGGACATTTTGAGGAATTTGGATTATTTTCATATAAACTCAGTGACGATTTCTCAATAGAAATTTTAATAAAATGATAATCATTAGCCTTCACTTTTTATAGGAAGTTAACGTTTCCTAATTAGACGGTTAGAAGACGGAAGATAAATACAGGGATTGTTTGGGAAGTACTAGAACTGAATTTTCCCGCCAAAACATGGCGAAGGAGGGGGATGTTGCTGCCCTGTTGAGTTGTGGGGGATCACAGCTACCAGCGCACCAGTCGCCAGTCGTCTCTAAGGACTGGCGACTGATGATCTATCGACTGGTGATCTCCAAGAACTGGCGACTGGTGTCTCCAAGGGCTGGCGACTGCCGAAGGAGTGTAGAGAGCCCACAACGAATCGTTCGTTAGACCAGCGTTGCGCGGTGAAGTTTTGCGTCAAATTGTGTAAACCTAAGAATGAGACTCATGACGTAATCAAGATTGCTTATGAGAGTGATGCATGGATCAATCAAGTGTTTCTGAGTGGAAGAATTGTTCAGGAGAGAAAAGGGCAAGTTGAACATAAACAACGGTCAGGACGCCCTTCAACGGCAAAATTGACGAAAGCATAGTAAACGTGCGAAATCATTTGAACTCTGCTCACCTCAGCTCAAAAAACGAGTTGCCCGGGTCTGTCTAGCAATTGCTGGACTATGGAGGTTCCATCACGACAATGCGCCGAGCCAAATTGCCTTTGCTGCCATGGACTTTCTGACCAAACATGGCATCACACAGTTTCCCAGCCACCCCATAGCCCAGATGTCACTCCTTCAGATTTCTTTCTCTTCCCCGGACTGAAAAGGGTCATGAAACGAGGCACCACGGCTCGGACCAGGCCATTCAAGAGGCCGTAATGACGAAGCTGAAGAACATTCCAACGTCTTCGTTCCAAGGAGCCTTCAGTAATTCGCAGAGTCCCTGGAAACGCTATGTTGCTGCAGAAGGGACATATTTCGAAAACTATTAAGTCGATGTGTCAAAACCATGTATAATGTTTTTGAAAAAAAATCAGTCCTACTTCTTTCCGAACAAACCCTGTATTTCAGATTTCATCCCACGAAACATTTGTGAAATCATTCTTACGATTTCTTACCAGTTTTACGATTATTTCTGTCATTTCTCCTGAAGTCAAACAGAAACATTTTGTCTTTTAATAGTCATGTAATAAAATATGCATTGTTGTCTAATGTTGTATTATACATTAAAAGATTGTAACCGCTCCTGTTACTGAAAATAATAGTCTACTCAATCTAGCAACGAGGGACCCCTCTGGTGAGTAGCCAGAGAAAAACCTTCATTAAGGCGCTGCACCTCTTAGATAGTATCAGACTCTTGATCAGTAAAAGTTTAAAGTTATATGCTACGTCTATGTGTAACTTAACCATACACGATAAATGACTCATTTATGACCCCGTCGAAAGCAAATCACTTATAAATTTAATAAATGTAGAGAGGAAGTGCGAGGAATAATATTAACGATAATGTAGTAAAAAGAGTAATAATAATAATTGTTATAAAATTCATTAATTATTAAAATAATTCTATGCAGCCTCTTGATTAAACGGGAGAAATTTATAGTTACGGAGAAAGAGAGTAGAGGAAATATTATTGGTTTACAATAGAGAAAAGGATATTCAGACTGATAACTGGCTTCAAAATAATGCATTAAAATTACCGTATACTTAATTGTGATTTGAAATTTATTGCAAAGAAATGTTAATAAATTTCATTTTAGTTTATTAAATCAATTAGTGAGTTTTTCAATCGTAACTGATAAATCTTGACTAAAATCAGTTGCAATGTATTACAAACCTCTGCATGCAACATTAACTTCACGTAATAAGAGTGTTAAACTGACATTACAGTAATAAAATAAGAACTTGGAAGAAATTCGGATTTACATTAATGCAAAAGCTTGACTACTGCACAAGAGACAGAATAGTTTCTGTCACATATTGGTGAATTATAGCGTGTCACCAGAACATATTGCGTGTCATCGTTAATACGCTTGTCGTGGTTCGCCATTATTGATTAAGATATACATCAGTTAGCCTCCAATTTAAACTCATGTCCCTGAATTTACTGCAAATACCCTGATTAATTTAGAAGATTGCCTTAATAAATTATTTACTATTGTTTTAGAAAAAGACTTCAAAACGTAATCTTACTACATCTATTACTTTCATAAATTATAAAACACGTGAATCAAAACAAAATCTGATCTGATTCAAGAACTTTTAACTGTGGTTGGTTATGCGTTCTATTGTATATTGAGTGTTGTTACCTCAGACTGTATAAAATGTAACTGAGAATCTGTTAAATTTATTACCTGAGAATCTGTAAAATCTACAAACTTGTATATGGATTGAACAAAAGGTGATTCAAACCCATATAGAGACATATATAAAAAGGTGTTTCAAAGCCATATATATATATATATATACATACATATATATATGTATATATATAAAATGTGACAAAATACGATAGCTGCTGTAAAAAATAATCGGCGACCTCAAAATTAACATTCTAAATTTGCTTCTCTCCCACTAAATCCATCGGTTCCCCCAAATTCAAGATCTTTCTATCGTTATGTAATGCTACTTGAAAAGGACAACTAAAACAAAGTTAGCCAATCATAGATTAGCTGTCCTTGTACATCAAAATTTGGTATAAATACTGCTGGCGAATTGATTACATCATTCTTCTGCTGCATTCCTTCCCTAGCTTCCGCCATTCCTAACGTATCTTCTATGCTCTGCTAAAATGCTGTTGCCCACATTAGCCTGTGTAAATTGCATATAAAAAATTATCGTAATTACTATGATTAAAGAGCATATTGTCTACAGAGAATTATTCTAGTGTGCCTGATAATCTTCAAATAAAGATGATAATTGGCTGAATTTAGTTTGGTGTGAACTCCTTCCTCTCGCCGTACCACAGTCATTACGACTGTGCTTCGAAATCATTATATATGTACCTATATGTGTGTGTGTGTAATAAGTAAATATTGTAATAAGATGACTTTCAGAAAGTTTCAACGGATTGGCGATTGTTATCTGCATTATAACTTGGAGAGTTAGAAAGATGATACTCAAAGGAGGTACTTGTAGATAGATTTGGCCGAATCGAACATAATTGTTATTCCTGTCCACGTATTCTTAGGGCACAATATACACCCCACAATTTTAGATGAAGGCCTAGTTAACATCCCGATAAAGAAAAGAGATCGCAGTAACATCTTAGGTGCAAGAGAAGTGAAGATAAACGTACGCAATAATCGAATAGGGAGACACACCAAGGAAAGGTTTTATTTTAGATTGGAAAAATTTCGGGTTTCAAAATTTTGAGTTCAGGTTCCAAATAAGCTACGTCATTAAGCAAACCACGCAAAATGGATTGATCTAGAAAGGAAGCAATCCAGAAACGTTATTACGATTTTTTAGAATGGAGAAAAGGAGTTGAAGGTTTACCATTAGTTCAAATTATAACTTTGATTTACATATTTTTATCTTACATATGCTTCCCTTCAAAGAGAAAAAGGCTTGGCTTGAGAAAAGCCTTTTTAGAAGAAGAAAGCATCTAAGCATTATCAAAGCAAGGAAAATGCATTTAAGGAAAATAAAAATCATGCAGTTTTGATGTAAATAATTTTTAAAATAAGAAAATCACGTGACTATCATTTTTAATAATAAATTTAAATTGAATGTTGTGATGAAATTTTTAAAATCCGTAAGTTCATTTTTCTGTAAAAATACTATAAGGAATGGCCTATTTTTTTCAAGGAACAACTGGAAAAGTTCTTAGTTCTGTAAAATCTTTGCTTGAATAGCGTAATCATAATCAGAATATTTTGCAATAATAGCTTGAAAGTTTTCCGTAAAAATGGTCATTTTCAATATAAAACTAAAAGTTTCCTTTACATATTCATGAACTTTTTAAAAAAATTAATAATTTAAAAGTTATAACATAATCCACGTGAAGCAATGTAAAATATACTTTAGAAATTATTAACAGAATACAATACATTAATAGTAATACAATAATACAAAATACCATGCAATAATAGGACAGCTAGCGTTACAACTTGATGATGGCTGCGGGGATGCTTAAATACTTTTATAGAACCAAAAATCCCCGTTCCTTAATAAAGGTAACTGCCTTTAAATATTGTATCAAAGTCAGCATTTATAATTAAGAACAGATTAGTTAATTGAAATAAAAAATATACAATTATTAAACCTTTTTTTATTTTTATTTTACAAATGTCAAACATCAGCGCTTAAGCCATTAGTTCACGGGCTCTCCAGTACTTTTTAACAATGTCCTCATACCGAGAAAATGCAATACAATTATTTAAATGTTCAAAAATCATAGGCTGATTGGAGCCACACAAAACACAGTTTGGGGAATCCACCACTCCAGTTCTGTAGAGGTGGTGTCGCAAATAGTCATGTCCGGTCAGACGTCAAAATAGAGCTACCGCTGTCCTTCTGGGAAAACTGGGAATTAAATTTATAACTTCCCCCAAATCCTCCAACACTTATCCATAGCACGTTGAATCATATCTGCTTAACTTGTATACTCAGGTAAAGGTCTCTTTAAATTTTGTGAATAAAGTTCTAGACTATCTTACAATAAAAAAATGGACCATATATGTTCGTGAATATAAAATAAGGAAACAAATGAACTTCATAATTGTATTTGTTCAGAGAAGACTTTTAAATCTTTTCAAATATGGCATTTCAAATTCATCTATTAATTACATTACAAAATCACAAGAAATTTCAAAATTTTATAGTGTAATTAAATTTTCACTCGAAATATCATTTGAAATAATATTACTAAAATTATGCTCTCTATATTATTGACATTTTTAATTTACATATTTTGCACAAATTGGAAGGACAACAGCTTTCTCTTAATACAAGCATTTCCATCTTATGGCAAATCCATATTAACTATTTAGTGTATGCTCACTAATGGTTTAGGGATGCTCAATCAGTTACTTATAATGGCCTCTGTTCCTTGGTTAAAACCCACTTGCCTTTTTAAACTGCGCTATAACATTCAAAAACAGTATAGTCACTCCATTATATTATTATTATTATTAAGGTAATAATAATTATACACGAAAAAACAAAAGCGGAAACATTCAAAGTTTACCTGAACGTACTATCATCCACAAATTTTAAAATTAGTTAACATAATTCCATACTATTTATGATAAATATTTCGTTTCCTGAAGTATTTATATTTTTATATGCTATTATATTCTATATTAAAACATTTAAATATTTTAGTAGTAATAATGAAAAACTATTCTTATCATATTCTATACTAATTTTTATTATTATTTCATTCACGTAAAAATTCTTATCGACAATTCAAAATTTTCCATATTAATCCAAAAATATTACTATTTAATTAAAAACCTTCATTAAAAATAATGCGAATATCTTAAAATTCGTTATTCCTTTTTATCACACATAATTATGAAAAGTTAAATCTTATGATACCAAAAAGTTTTTGGTTACGTATTTTCTTCAAACAGTGCTACTTTGTTCTATAAACCAATAATGTGATAAAAAATCATTATATGTTAAAACTTCAGAATAGAACCAACTGATAAATAAATGATTCGTAATACCATTACAATTGGAAAAAGCAGAAAAGAATTAATTTATTGCACACAGTTTAGCATAAATTTCAATACTGTACTGTCAAAACAAATTTGCATACGAACTAAGCTACATAGTTTAGTGATCTTCAAAGCAATTTTTGAACATACCGGGAGAGTACTTTCATTCCGTAAACACTACGCGTGACTATTTTTGTAGCACTGGTAAAGCATTACAGCAAAACGATGCATTTTTTTTGCACCTCTAAAGATATGAAAGGTGGTCGAATAAATTTTACATTATGGAATAAATTTCTCTTCCGGAGTTTGAAGCATCCTGTCCGACTGAATGTAATAACAAAAAGTAAATATTATAATAAGATGACTTGGAGAAAGCTGCAACGGATTGGCGGTGGGTATCTGCGTTATAACTTGGAGAGAATTTACTGCATAGTTAGAAAGATGGCACTCGAAGGAGACATTTTGGAGACAGCCGTGGCCGAACCAAAGATATATTTATATTGCTGAAGACGAACCAATTATGGAAACTTAGTCTTAGCCTGGGAGAAATATACATCCCACGATTTTATACAGAGTATCACATTTTGGATAGTAGGCAGCAGTAGACAAAGCAAAGAAAGCGAAGTAATATCTTAGGTAGAGGAGAGTTGAAGAAAAAAAAATACAGTATAGAGGCTAACAAGAGAAGATTTTAGTTTAGTCAGACATGTTTTTCAATTCTCTAAATTTTGAGTTCAGTTTCCGAATTAATCACGTCATCAGCGTTACATAAATGGATTGATCTAGAAATGACGCAATTCAGAAATGTTATTACCATTTTTAGAATAGAGGGGGAAGTTAGTTTAAATCATAAATTTTGATTTCCATATTTTTATCTTATACACATTACATTACTTTCATTGATCACCAGTAGGTTGTATGACTTTTTTGATTGTACTGTTTATCAAAATTTTGAATGTGCCCAGCTTTGCTTTTGCGATGAGTTCAGAAACATAAAACCCTTGTACTCGATATTCAATAAATCTGTTGATTAATTGCTAGGCTGACGGACACAAAATTTAATTTTATTTTTTTAGCTGCTACAATCTCTTTTGTTTTCTCTGGAGAAATTTCATAACCAGGTGGAAAAGGCTGATTCCAGCAGCCATTAAAACCATGTGGTAAAGTTTTCTATAGCTTCGAAAAACACTCACTCTTCATTGTAAGTTGGTTTGAAATACCCATTAATTTTTTATGCTACCTAGAAATTAAGTGATTAATCATGACTGATCGACTTTTAGAAATAAAAGTACTTAGGATCATGTGAACTAGGTTGGAAGAATTATGATTTTGTAGGAAAGCTCATCTCATAGCTCTTTTGCATATAAAACGTTTCTATATTTATTTTGTGAAATATCGTTGAAAACTTTAACTGTTTGATTTAAATATTATGCTCAATATATAATAATTGCAGATTCTATGTCAAGGATGATGAATAGCTTTACTAAATTTATTGTAGTTTGCAGGTGATAGCTGAATGCTGTAGAATTAAGCAAAAATTAATCATACTAAGCAGCATATATTTCACATTTCAGATACAAAGAAGAAAAGACCTCTTCTTCAATAGTATATGAAGAAGCAAATAAGATACAAAACTTTGAAGGTAGGATAGGCCATGTTATTTGCTTGTTTAGTTATTACAGACCTAAAAGTACACCTTTTAAAAATCTTTTAACTGAATTTAGTTTAGTTTAGCATTAGTTTCTTTCTTTTACAATATGCCTTTCTGACTTGCATTTAAATTGCAAAACGGTTATTCTTTGCGATTTGATAGGTATACATTATTGGTAACATTCAAAATAATCTGGATATAGTATGTTTAGATTCAGATTCAACTACATGTAATTAATATAGTGATAAAATATTATATTATGTTACTTAGAAATTTGGGTACGTGTTGTATCAAATTTAGAACTGATAGGAAAGTGGGGCTTAAACTGAGCCCACACAAGCCCTGCTCCGGTTTTTCTTATTTTTTGAGTGAATTTGTTATTTTAAATTATTATTTAAGTATTTGGCATTAATTACAATTTAACAGATATTTTATTCATATTTTATATTTTATTTAATTATTTAATGTTTAAATCAACTTTTTTGTTATTATATTCATACATAAACTTTTTCCTGGTAGCATTTTATAGTCTCGACATTTCAGAAATTTTCATTGAAAAACATTTTTCCACTGTATTCTATGCTGCAAACAGTAAATTTTTGATTTGCTTAGTTTGTAAATTAATTGTATGGGAAGGCATTAAATTTGCCAATTCAATGACAATGTAATTTGACATAAAAGCGTTTAAATTATCAGAAATAAATTTAATCCGGTTTCATTTAATTTGTTCTACTATAATAGAAGGCGTGAACAAAAAATGTCGATTCATTGTGATGAAGAATAAAATCAAGACAAGAGCTGCGAGGCTAGAAATCCCTCGCTAGAACCAAAATGTCGATTAAGATATGCGAGGCTAGAAATCATTCGCTACAAGATAAAAATGTAGGTAAATGATTGACTTGCTGCTAATTTAGTTGTATTCATTATGTGTATGTCTTCTGCTTTAAGGATGTAACTGCGAAACTTTTCCACGCATATTTTATTTACCATTACTAGTCAATCAATGACTCCTATGGAAAAGGACATATATTAACATGACAGCAAATATATCAACACGATATGAGTATCGAATAACATATGCCGATAATTTTCTTTTCTTACATGATAATTTATTTAGTTCAACGACGGTATTTCCTTGTTGGTGGAATTTTGTCATGGGCATTTAACTTACTTCCTGGTAAGCTATCGAATTCAAATTGTGTGCAGACACGATTCGTCTATGACAATGCAAATTTTGAAACGATATATACTGGGAATCATACTGGGAATTTACAGATACCAACATTTTATTCATATATATATAACTTTATTAACATTAGACATAAAAACAATGTATTACACAATGCTTATTTACAACATATGCGAATATATTTTCTAAAGCTATCCTCTCACACACGCACACTAACATCCTCGCCGGTCATGCTTTTCTCTCTCCTTCCACTTCTTTCGACCCATCAGTCCCTCCGACTATTTTTTTTTGAGGTTACTGTGACACTTCTGCCGCCAGTTCTTTCGTCTGTCCGAAGAAACAAACTCTTGAATAAGTTTTCGCTGAAAGGTAGCTTTGCACTATTCCTTGCCATTTTCCTCTTTTAAATTGTTTTAATGAATTTTGTAAAGACTTGATTTAGTGAATTATTTTAGTGTAGCAAGAACCAGGTTATGTAATACATATTCTGTGAATATAGTCAATAAAGAATTATATTATTATTTTTTTCTCTTACATTATTATAATTATACATTTTATTCCATTTCATACATTCATGTGAGGAAGATGCATTGTTTTGACTTGACACAATTGAAAAATAATTTAGAGAATCTAGAAATTGTCTTTTGTTCATGTTTCTATTATCTAAGGCATAAACCTTAATTAATGTAAAAGTTATATAAAGGTATGAATATACCTTTTAAATAATTTTTCGCGTACCTTTGCACATTGCGGTTTCTTATAGTGTTGCTGTTCACAAAACTATAGGATCTTTATTTTATATTCCAAACCTAATCAGTGTATTACTAAATGAAAACTTAGCGATTTAAAAACAACAAACATAGCTCTTAGCAATTTCAATCTTTATTTTACTTAATATTTTTGCATGACAGTCCTTTTACACACTTTTTGAATAGAATGTCTTGAAAACTTTTCTACAGTATGAATATTTTTCAGCAGGTAGGCAGTAATTAATATGAAAAGCAATTAATCTTATTTTGATTATTTTAATTTGAGAATTTGATCTTAATTTTTGGTTTCAGCACACGATATATATATTCCTTAGATAGAACAGGTAAAAAATTTTGGTCTGCAAAATCTAAACGAAAATTAGCGAAATCACATTTGCGTTATTCTTATTTTTGCAGCATAATGTGCGCAGACAAAGAACTGTGGAACTTGCGGTTAAACATATTTTATCACATCTGCTTGAGCATCTCAAAGCATAGTGGTAAAGGATGGCAATTGATCAAAAGAAATTCGCTAACCTTCCATGAAAAGCGGTTGAGATTCACGTACGATTTTAAATTGCTACTGCTAATTTTGGCTTCAGTGTACACTTGGAGCCTAACCCACTACTCCGCATAAGTGTGTTAAATACGATACATATTAAAATGCATTTATTTCAAAATTAGTTCAACTCATAAATTTATGAACATTTATATCTTGAGAACATTTGGAAAAAGAAAATTTCTAATGTTGTATTTTATGTAACTGAAACAGACTGAATTTTATCTTTTACATTTCTTTAAAATAGGTTTTACTACTTTTTATATAATTTTGGAACTGGTTTTTAATTTTTAACTACAAAACGATACTCGAGGTATTAGAATGTAAATTTAAATCTTTTGTATCTTAATATGTGTCTTTTGAATCAGGTTGTAAGGTTTTTTAACTCTCATGCATGTTTGATATTACCCTTTTGCATATAGTATATTATATTAAAAACGTGAAATTAAGCGATTCAAGTTTAGTACCTTACAAACAAGCAAACAATAATACAACTTTAAGATTTACCCACAAAAGAGAGAAAATTTAAATTTTCTAACAATCTTAAAAACATTTTACTAGAGAAGTAACAGCTTCAAAATATTTTCCTTTTAAGACATGAAAATAAGATTTTTTATACGTTTTAAGAAAAAAAGATTAAAACCTCTCCAAAAATAATTTTAAAAAGACAGTAAAAGAGTTGCGTTTTTGTTTATTTTTTTAACTGCAGAAAGGCTTTTTTTAATCTCCAGATTCTATAAAACGTGCGTTTTAAAAATTCATTTAAAAGAAATTGCTTTGAAAATGTAATAAAAGTTAATCGAAATTTAACTGAAAAATCTATTAGCTGATGCCGTTTTGTACATAATTATAACTTTTCAAGCAGTAACTTTTACAAAATTATAATTGGGAAATTTCAAACAAATTTACTAAATCATCAGTTTGTGGTATATTTTAGACTAATATTAAACATATAAATTTAAATTCTGCTAACGACATTTTTGTGGTCTATGAGTTCGCGAAGATCATAAATATCTATAACAGATAAACAGAACGACTTGAAATCATTTAAAACAAATTAAGTATTTTACTGTTAAGATTGAAGATCTATGGACATCACTTTTGACTGGAAACCCAAAACTTTCAAATTTCTCAAATGCTGATTGTTTCTTTCGTTGCTTCACAAGTCATAGCTAATCATGCTTAACCGATTTACTGCTTAAAAGCTCAAGAAAACTAATTATTACTCAAATATTTATCAGGTTTCTAAAGAAGTAGCGTTCTACAATGGATGCCATCTCACTGGAGCATACCAGGGAATGAGCAGCGGTTGATCAAATAAAGAAAGTTTCCAAAATAACAGAAAATACTTTCAACAAAAAATTCATTTAAAATAAATTTTAAGATCATACTCAATAAGTTAATTTATTTTTAATTTCAAAAATCGTATGAAGAACGATCTGAAGGGAGGAGCTAGAGGATTTATCACAGGGAACTATCTGCTTTCCGACTAGCAGCCAATACCAAGAGGAAATATAAACACTTCTGGAAGCTTCGAAAAAATCAATACTAATATTTATAAATTTCCTTTATGTTAAGTAACCCGTTATTTTATATTTTGGGTCTTTACTGTCACTTCTCCCTTCCGTTTTCCGGACAGAATGCAAATTAGTTCGAGACTAATTTCATTGAGGTTTTCAGATTCTAAGACAGAGCGAGTTCAACCTTTAGAGGCCACGTTACTAGGTTGCTAAATAAGCTAAGATTTGCAAGTGTTCTCTTTGCAAAATATAAGGTTTTTAATTTTTAATATTCATTTTTACATTATAATTGCAGATAGGTGATTTTCACGATGGTTACATTTTGAGCGAAATTAGCGCTAACTGATTTGTGTGGCCTTCGGCTACTGGAGAATTTAAATTTAAGTTTTACATTTGACTTATAATTTAAGTTATTTCGTCAGAAGTGGTTGGTTGAGTTGAAAGCACAAAGTGCGCCTTCTGCTCTTATTTGGTTATAATAAAGGGTCTTTTACACGCCTCTTAAGTTTCAGTTGTTCATTTAGACTAAAGAGATTTTGAATCCCAAAATCCCAAAGTTTAAGTTAATTTTAAGTTATAAAGATAAAGGAAAAAAGTTCCTAAGCTTAAAAAAAAAAAAAAAACTGAAAGGTTTCAGATTTTAAATAACGTTTAAAATTTTTAAACATTTTGTGTCTTACCTTTATTTATTAAATATCACGTTATTTGCACTTAAACCATAAAATTCAGTTCAAAAACAATATCGCAAAAATCTTTAGAATTTCCGATACACAGCCTCCCGCGCTGGAGATATAAAAATGTTCTTTCTGTACGACATCGCCATTGCTCAGTTTGAAATCCTTGAGTTTGTTAATCAAAATTCGTTAAAGTTTTACAAAATATGAAATCGATAATAAAAAAATTCTAGATTTCAAATTTTGGCTTCCAGATGCCCATATTCGGGTGGAAACGTTCAATATTCAAAATTTTATGGCTCTAGGTACCGTTATTTTATCACATCATTGTTTTATCCCAATTTGAGAAACACACACACATTTATGCAGATCCTTTATTATTTAATTTCTTTAAATAAAATACAGGGCGATAATATTTGTTGGAGCAATTTGAAAAGTGAAACAATGCTTTTAGTGAATTAACGCAAAATGCCAAAACGAAATTAATAGTCCTTCTGGACCAATTGCCCCTCTGAACTAACAATGATATATTATTGAGTCAAATTGAGTAAAATATATGAAATGTTTATTGATTTCTGTAGTAGTCTTTTATTATTTATAATGATATATAATTTAATAATCATACATTGCGTATTTAACAAATTTAGTTTTAACAGCTGCTTTATTTAAATTAATGAGAAAAAATTAAATCCGCGCAGAAAAATTAACAACAAGCTTAATTTTTAAATGACCTCGACAGAAAAGCAAGTGAGAACTATATATCTGTACGTGGCCAGTCCTTCTGGGCAAATTGCCCCTTTGGATTAAAAAATACACAGTCCAGTCACATTAATGTGACCACCACGTACTTTCCATGTCAGAGTTAAATAACCAATCACAGAAGGCAGGTGGCAGCACAGTGCAGTTGAGCGTATATAAAGGGTGTGTGAGGGCTTCGGAAAACATTTCAATCATTGGCATAATGCAGAAACGAAGCGATTTATCCGACTTCCAAAAGGGCATGATCATTGGCTTTCGGGCCAAGGGTGGAAGCATTTCCGAAACGGCTGAGTTTGTGAACTGTTCGCGTGCCGCCGTGGTAAAAGTGTACCGTGCATGGCAAAATGGGACTGTCCAAAATCAGCGACGTGGCAAATGTGGTGCACCACGGGTCATAGATGACAGAGGCGAACGACGGTTGCGGAGATGCGTTCGGGCAGATAGACGGGCTACCGTTGAGCAACTGACCACCAAAATGAACCAAGGGGCTACCAAAAGTGTCTCCCAAAGTACTATTCAGCGAACATTGCTGCGTCTGGGCCTCCGAAGCAGACGCCTGGTTCGTGCACCTATGCTGACTGCTGTTCATCGACGGCGAAGGCTAGAATTTGCACGCCAGTACAGCAGCTGGACGTCCACTGAGTGGCGACAGGTTGCGTTTTCGGATGAATCGCGTTTTATGCTCCATCGGACAGATGGACGTTGGCGTATAAGGCGTGAAACCTCTGAAAGGAACCACCCTGCAACCATTGCCGGAACGGTCCAAGCTGGAGGCGGGAGCATTATGGTCTGGGGAATGTTTTCCTGGCATTCTCTAGGTTCACTGATCATTGTGGAAGGCACAATGGATCAATACAAGTACGCATCTGTCCTTGCGGACCATGTTCACCCCTACATGCGCATTGTTTTTCCTCAGGATGATGGCATCTTCCAGCAGGACAATGCGAGGTGCCATACAGCTGCCAGTGTACGTGCGTGGTTCGAAGAGCCCCAGGATGAGTTTACCGTCCTCCCCTGGCCAGCAAACTCACCTGACTTAAACCCAATCGAGCATCTGTGGGACCATCTCGATCGAGTTGTTCGCGCCATGGATCCTCAACCGCGTAATCTAGCGCAGCTGGCCACGGCATTAGAGTCGGCATGGCTCAACATCCCAGAGAACACCTTCAGGGACCTATGTGACTCTCTTCCTGCACGTCTCGCAGCAGTCCGCTCTGCGAAAGGTGGTTATTCTGGCTTTTGACAGATGGTCACATTAATGTGACTGGACTGTGTAAAAGAAAGAAAGAAAGGAACATAATTGTAGATCATTCTTCGAGTGGAACAGAAGTTAGTACTATGCACATTTCCTTCGGATGAACTAATCTCTCTCAATTGTTTTTTCCTTTTGTTTTAGTAATTCAAGCTAAAAAGCATGAATTACTAAATCTGTGATTTTTAAAGAACTACACTGCGAACAGAATAAGCATCCCCTTGTCTAGACAGGAATGCAGTTTACAAAAAATTGCAGTTTCCAAATTAGGAGAGGACAATAAATATGTGAAAGCACTCCTGTCTGATTACGTATCTAAAACAATGGTGCAACTATTAACATCTAATCAATATTTAAGCTGTTGAACTCCCATTGATTATTTCGAATCAGTTTCATCAACAAGACAACGGTATTTAAACAAAATCAGGGCCGAGATTCAACTGGATTTCATCGGAGCTCCAGGATTTCACTGGTTAAGTCAGAAATAAGAGTATTTGGAAAATATTTCGGACATACACCAAGCGACTATGTGAATGTTGACATTCACCGGTGAAAGTCGACATTCTCCAGATTTCGGTGTTTCACCGTACATATACAATTTAAATTTGTGATATTGTTTAAAGTAAATTTTGGCGAACATAGTATGAAACACAGCACTCTGGTGTCATTGCCAGAATCACATCAAAGAAATAGATGAAAATTTTGCTATCCACGCGGTAAATACTAAATACCAGTGCATTCATAGTAAAGTTTACCACGTAAAAGAAATTAAATGTTAATGTTTATTTTGCGAAAAATTGTAAAGTTACCCGAAATATTTTTTTTCTTAAAACTATTTAAAATTCAGTCCACGATCCTACCAATATTCGTGCGGTAAAATCGCTGAATATTAAAAGTTCGACTAAATTTTAAATCCAAGGAAACGAGCTAGCTATATTAGAGGCTTCGTGATTTCGCCGTATGCAATATGAATACGAGTCAGTTCGCATTAAAATTCTTTTATAAAGGCATCACTTCCCTTACGCAGAAAACATCATGTGCTTTGTTAAAATCTAAATAATCTAATATCAAGTTCTAACTTTTTAAGTGATATTACATTTTGGCATTAGGAATTTCACAACTAGCATCAAATTAAACATTCAGCTATATTTTCTGTTGAAGTCAGATCTTTTTCTTCTAGCATTTCCTGGGATTTATCAATTCACTAAGAAACTTGTGCCCGGCAGTAATTTCAAGGGTAGTTTGTTGCATAGTGATTTTAGATAGCATGGAGAAATTGCGGTAATTTAGTATATTGAATAATTTATAACTGAAAGAGAAAAGTAAAATAAGTAAGTTTGTTTAATTCAAAGAAACCAGTTTGTAATATTATACAGTAAATAGTTTATATAAATCTGCACAAAGTTTGTTCTAAGCTTGAATAACCTACTAAGAATTAATGACTTTGCTTTTCATTTTACGTTGCTTATTATTTTATTTGATCTGCAATTATTTTTTAGCAATACGACAAAGAGTTACATTCAGTAAGAGTAGAAAGTAAGTTGAACGCCTTAAATAGTGAGTCGTCCAGACGGCACCAAATACGTAAGACCGCGAAACAGTGGCATTTCAATCGAGTTAAAATCCTTACAAATAAGGTTAGACGTAAAAGATTGTTCTTAGTTTCAACAAGTGAAAAGGAATACAAGGAAGTTTTACTTAGAAAATCCTCCATAGAAACAGTGTTTAGGCAGATAACTAAGTAGGATTTGTCATAACCTAATAAATCAAAATCCAGTCATCAGTTAAAAATGAGATTTGTTTAAGATTATAGGCTTAAAGATAGCTTAGGCTAAAAAAGAATGAATACGTTCTTGAACCTTAAAATTTTACTGAGGCTCCACGCATTTCAAAATCACGGTGTAGTTTAAGTTGGATTTTATAATTAATTTTCGAAATGCTTAAAAATAATCTGCACACGAATTTGGAGACCAGTTTTCCCAGAAAACAAATATTTTACAATTGGGTAACATTTAGAATTAAGCAAAAATGTAGATCAGAATGCACTATTATTGTGAATAATAGTAATGCCATATTGTTACCCATAGGGCAATATGTGGAACCATTACCCGTAGATTTAGTTTTCATAATTTCATTAAATAAATTGTCCATATTCTGATTAAGTTTTAATTGTTGCTGATGATCTCACTTATTTGACTTAAACAGAAAAGGTCCATAAATTTTATCGTGACAAGAAGCACCAAATTGTGTCTGTCTCTGACCTGGACCTTGAACATTATATAGATGAGAGTACGACTTTGTCCAGCTCCGCCCCAGTTTTAAAAGAACTTCGGGGGACGTTCCGAAGGTCCCTCGCTCCTTTTCTCCTGCCAAAAAAAAATACCAAAGAGGACTTTCAGTTCTCCATGTACTATTTTAAGTGCCCCCATGCAGTACGGACATTATGCATTTACAAACATGCATGTCTTCTTCGGGATTCGAACCCAGGTATAGAATTCACATCAGTATCTCCTCTGAGAGAAGGGTTTCAAAAATTTACCAGTGAGCTTCTATTGCCCTTGTGACACTGTATCTTTGAAACTGTGCATATGAGCGTATGCTGTTGTTTCCATTTTATTTTGCACTTGTTTCGCAGTTATAAATATATGAGATATAAATGCTACTATCATTTTAGTAGAAAATCTCATAGTGCTTTCATTTCATAAGCTTATTTAAACGTCAACAATTCACTTTCGAAGAATTTGTTACGTGCTAATTTGTCACATCACCAGATGTTAAGTGGTACCAAATGTTAAATACTAACTGTTACGATAATTAGCCTACAATAATATCAAAACCATAATTCATTGCGTTGTGTATTACTAACCCGAACAACCCCTAAGACCAAGCAGGAGTACTGGTGTTAAAAACATTCACACAAGTCATCATAAGAAAAACTCTGAATCAAATATATATATATAACCAAGGATATTTATTGGCAGCATTAAAGGAAGACACTCGATCTTTCAACTTAAATTTCTAGATCTATGGAGTGTTCAATTGACAACTAATTAAAATAATGCATTTAGAATTATAATATATATATTGTTAGTTTCAAATATGCACCGAGATGAATTTATCAAAAATTTACACCGTAAAAATTAATATTAAAATTTCATATGCAGTTATCAAAACTCTGCTGGCCAGCATACAAATACACAGGAATTTAATGAATCACCGAGCATGGTGTCTTTACCAATATTGATAGAGATTACTTAGTTCAAGAAATTTCTTAATTTACTCAGGTAAAAATTACATACATAAATTTAGCAAATCCCTTAGGCAGTTAGAAAAATATTACATACTCA